>CAUHTR010000452.1:0-133115 GCA_959609185.1 Schmidtea polychroa | reverse complement strand
TAGAACAATTTGCCACATTTAGTTCGCTGCATTTATAGCGCATTCGATACGCGATTTCGTTGAAATGTTCGCCATTGGGGTTGTACACGCAAGAAGCTAACCTCACGGTAAATCTCTCTGCGTTAACATTGACCAGCAAGGAAAATGTATAACAGAATTAACCATAAGACACCAAATATAATTTAATTTTCATGAAAAACATAATTTATTTATCTGTTATTTTTCTTTTGACCATTGTTCCTTGTATGGAAAGTGACCTAAAATGAATAAATTTGCAAAGAACAAAAGAATAATTCAGATCTGCCTTTGGCTTATGTTTTCATATAAGAAGATTAACTAAAATTTATTTCTTTATTTAATATTTTATTGTCTTCATTGTTTTTTGAAGGGAAATGACAAAGGACACGCGTCGGTCAACATAAAATACAATTCAAAACCATCAGTCAAAGCAGCATTTGCCTCTTGCATGCTATAAAAAAAATTAAATATAAACTTATTTGTTGAATGCTAAAGTTGATTATTATATATTATTAAAAAGAAAAATTGGAAAATTCAACATCAACAAATCATCGGATTAAAATTTGAAAAACAGGTGGAGATGCGGATCAAAGACGATGAGCTCATGCCGAGAATGGATTTACCAGAATATATTCAAAAAGGTCGAACATTCCAAAAAATGTACAAAACAGAAAGCAATTAATGATAAATTAATAATTAGGAAACCCGAGCTAAGTTAACACAGAAGAGAAAGTAGACATAATTGATATGGAAAATCACTTATAATGACATCATTGAGTAATGGTAGTGTTTCCAATTTGAGTACCGAATTATTTATCAAAATATTCAGCATTTAACTGAGAAACTTAAATAAGACATTATGTAAGTAGCGTAATAATATAAATTTTATGCATATATTTGGATTTTTAAACTTATGATTGTTTTAGTCCATAAAATTAAAATGTTGTCTTTAAAACATCGGAGTCTGGAACTATTTCAAGAAAAATAACAAATGAATCGAAGTGCCAAGTAGGTGGATGAGCAAGAAAAATTTCAATTATAAATGTGGAGACACGACTGCAATGAAAAACCACTTGAAAATCCATGATATTAATATTGAATCATTAACATCAATGTTAATTAACATCAATTAACATCATCAATGTAACTACTGTTCCCGAAGTAATTCTTGCCAAAGAATTAGACTTATGTTATGCATTTTTGGCAATGGTGACTGACTACCACAGCTGGCTGGATACTTAGGATTCAGTACATGTTCAAAAAGTTGCTCGTGTCATGAAATCCAATACATTGCGTGTGATAAAGATTTTTATTGAATCTATTAAGTTAAATGATGACGAAGATTTTTTTGAAACTCTAAATAGAAATAATGCAAATGATTTCTTTTTATTTATTCGAGTGTTAGGACAGTGGTGGCCAACCCAAATCAATCGAAGGGCCAAATTTTCGGAAAAATACTATCACGGCTCACAATAAATTCATTTAAATAAATATAACTCGTTTTTACGATTCAAGTAAACTTAGAATCAATTTTTTTTAAATTAAAAACATGCTTAATTCGAATATGAATTCTAGAAAAGACAATTATTGATCTGATGTTTAAAATTGGGTCCTGGCCACATCAAAACGCTTCGCGGGCCACCGGTTGGCCATGGCTGATTTAGGATCTTATTGAGCAATATACTGTTTGATACTCAGGCCATTTTAATCATTGATACAAAATAAATTATACCTTGAGATGGCAGACAACCAATTCAATTCCATCATACAAAATTAGCCAAATTTGAAATGTAGATAAGTTAAAACAAATATGTTTTTTTATTTTCAAGATTTTAAAATTATTTGATGATTATAGAGAAAAATTTATTTTTAACATAAATATTTTTGAATTTTTGATCTTTTAAATATGAAAAATATATAGAAATCAAAACATTTGAAGTAATGAAAACAAACTAATGCTGGTTAAAAATTTTCTGTTGTTTGATGACTGGATTTAATCTCAAATTTTTCTGCTTCATGAATTCAAAATTACACAGAAGTTAGAACTAAGCGATCCTAAGCTGAGATTTGGTGATTATTTTTCGGATTTCAAGTTTTCAATCAAGACCTTATTGACAATAGGTTCATATGCGTACACGTGAAATTCCATTTTGCAGCGAAAAATTTAGACTTTAATTTTTTGTACCTTTTTAAAATTTTGTTTTGGGAAATTTTTTGAAATTTTTGAGTTGGGAAAATTTGGGGAAAGTAATTTGGGATTTTTTAAATTTTGGGAAAATTTTGGAAATTTATTTTTGGGACTTTTTAAATTTTGGGAAATCTTTGAATTGGGAAAATTTGGGAAATTTATTTTTGGGACTTTTTAAATTTTGGGAAATTTTTGAGTTGGGAAATTTATTTTAGGGATTTTTTGATTTGGAAATATTTGTAAATAGCCTGTGATTTTTTCTAGTAATTTGTTGATTTTTTCCAAGTATTTTTATATACATATTTCTAAGTCTAAACTATTTAATTTATTTAACTCATCAGACTCACACACCTCAACAAAATCACATAAAGATTTTCTCAGACATGGATCCTTAAAATTTTTAATAAATTTTTCAATTTAAAAATCATTTAAAAAATCTTAGGGAAATTCTTAAGGTAAAAAATACAAATTCCAGATATTGATTCAATGTGTAGATTAATGGAACTACTATCAAACCTATTTGGAGAATTAAAAATGTCATTGAATAAATTTTATTTAATGTTGTCTTTTTTATGTGGTAATAATTTGATGTATTAGGGTTTTCTTAATTTTTAAATTTTTTAAAAGTATAAATATATATAAAATATCATCAAAAAATCAATAAAAATCATATAAAAAATTTGAAGTAGCCTACTTATATTTTCTATTTAAAAGTAAAATTTAACAATGGTCTATAATTTGAAAAAAAAGTCTGGCAGAGGAAAAATATGCCGAAAACACATTAACCTCTTGCACCCTCGTGAAACCCTGTAACTTTCTACATCACAAGGGAGGGGTGAGGCCAAAAGCCACGCGATGCAGAGAGCCGTTATCTACCTACTTGTTTTAACTAAGTAATCTCTATTTAACAATTTTTCCTCAATATATTCTTTGTGATATTCTTTGTGACCTTTTCCGTCATCTCATTATTTTAAGGAACAGAGGACAATTGCTGCTTTGACTGATGGTTTTGAATTGTAAATGAGAACAATAAAGATAATAAAATAAATAAATAAATTTATGTTAATTTAATAGAAACATAGGACAAATGGAGATTATTTTAGGCCATTTCCCATACAAGGAACAATGGCAACAATAAAGATAACAAAATATATAAATATCTTTCTCATGGAAATTAAAATTATATTTGTCTTATGTTAATTTTGTTATACGTTTCCTTGCTGGTCAATGTTAACGCAGGAGAGATTTACCGTGAGGTTAGCTCTTACGTGTACAACACCATGGCGAACATTTCAACGAAATCGCGTATCAAATGCGCTATAAAATGCAGCGAACTAAATTGCAAATTATTCTACATCGCACCGAACTCGGCGAATTGCTATTTATACGCGTTTAATGAAGCGTGTCAATCCAACACGGCTTGCCCAAATGTGTCCGCCTTTATCAATAAGAGATACAACAATCTAGTACATTTTTGAGATTTTTATGAATTTCTACTATTTTTACAGTTTGAAGGAGATTCCAGCACGATCGGCTTCCATCTACTTCAAAATATAACAAGTCCGTTTGCCATGGGAGATCCTTCATTATTCGGTATAGTGAATAAACAGCAGGCCATTCCACTATTACTGAGTCAAGAAAACATGCCATACTTGGTCCTGGGCAAATACAAATCTAGTTATTTACTGGCTTATCCGAAATTCGAAAAGAATGATCAACTAGTAATGAAAACCTTGAGATATTTCACAAATGGGTCTTGTGAAAGCCGTTCCACGTGCTACATCAGCATTAATAATTACAGAAATTATGTCGGAATTAGAGGCAAGGTGTTTGGTGTGGGTCCCTACAATACTTTCAATGTAACAGATCTGATATATTTTGGAACCTCGACCGATTGGCATTTCATCGTGACTGGGACCTTTTGGACACAATTTGCTACAGACTCTGTAAAAGATTTGGTGAGGTTTTTCGGGATGTGCATAACGTCCCTTCGTGGTACTAGTGATTTCTTTATTAAAAGGAACATTTGCACTAATGTAACGAGCTACGTTTCACCAGCTTGTTCCTAAAAGTGAACAGTGAAAACCTTTGAACAAATTGAAATCAATCAAATTGAAATTAGTCAAACATTGTATCAATGAATATTCAATGATTCGTTTTATCTTTCACGCTGGCACTGATAATATAAAAATTAATTTCTTAATATATAAATTTTATTAAACTAAATTTTATTAAACTCAGAAAGTATGTGCATGCATGAAATATCGCATATAAGGATAAAAAGTATACCCCATTCATAGGTTATCCTAAGTTGTACTCTTCATTGATATTGATCAGTTGTAGTTTTTGCGATACTTAAATTCCCAAAAGATTCTAACTATATGCGGTGATGAAGTAGTACGATGTGTCATATTTGGTGTATTCTCATTACTTCTCTGTCCCCCTATTCTGTCCCCCTATTCTGTCCCCCTATGGGTACTGGTCGTAATGGTACTGGTGGCAAAGGTACTGATAAAAATATTCAAGGCAAAACTTTAACATAGTATTATTATTATTATTATCATTATTATTATTATTTATTATTATTATTATTATTTATTATTACGCGCACGGGGAACATTATTATTATTATCATATATAGTCAGAGTTTATCCGACAAGATATTCTGTCCCTCTATGGGTATTGCTCATATGGGTAATGGTCACAAAGGTACTACTCACATTCAACATGTCGTAAATTATTTTCAAATACAAGTTCAAAGTATTATTATTATTATTATTATTATTATTATTATTATTATTATTATTATTATTATTATTATTATTATTATTATTTAAAACAATAAAATGATAATTTAAGCCTTTTGCTGCAAATAATGTATTTAATGAAAATATTTTCGACTATAAGATAGTCCTTGCAAATCTCCTGGAATTTAGCAATGTTCTTCCCAAAAATACCTTTCAATCTTTCTTTTATTTCCTTTCTCATTGGTTGTAAATATAATGAATTTTTTTATTAAAAACCTTTAAAATTTTACTGAAAATTAAAATTAAAAATAAAATAAAATAAATACCATTTAAAATTCCAAAATGACAAACTAAAAATTTTTAAATTTTTTTATACAGCTTCTATAATTAGCTTCTAGAAGCCTAATAAAATATTTCAAAATATACTAAATAAAGCCTCCAATAACCACTTATATATGCTATTTAAATATTTCAATAAATGTGTCAATTTTGATTTTCAAATCTTATTTTTTTAAAATTTTCTATATTATTTTAATTATTACTTTTTAATTTATTATATATTTTTTTTTATAATTTCTTTATATATCGTCAGTTATTCTCAAGGTCAATGACAACAGATCAAATTCATGATTTCATTGATTTCTTCTTTAGTGTTGATCTTTGGCTGTCTGTTTATGATGAGAATTTCTTCTTTGAATCTGACATTTTTCTTTTCGATGTTGCCATTAGCTATGATTTCTATTGAAATATATTTTCTTTCCTCTGTTGGCTGACACTGCCGGAGATGTCTGCCCAACGAGGATGTTCCACCAGGATCTAGATGTTCTTTAACTCTTTGGTACAAGGTCCTGAGGGTACTTCCAATGTAGATTTCATTGCATACATTGCACGTGATGCAATAGACGATGTTTTTTCTAAAGCACATATCTTTCGGTTTCTGGCAGTTTTCATTGTGCAATTGTTTTCTCTATTTATGTTGCCTGCCAGAGCCCTTCTCAATGTCCAAGATTTAGGTGCTATCCGAATCGGAAGACCGGTACGTTTAAGTTCTTTCAGGATCTTGAAGTCGATTATGTCACTGATGAATGGGATATTCAGATAGAAATATTTCTGATTCTTTTGTGTTAATTCCCTAGATCTTCTTGGGGTAGAATTCATTCTTTCAATGTACTCACCATGGTATCCGTTTCGGTGTAGGATGTTATTGAAATTTGATTGTTCTTTAAAGTTTACGTTTTTTTCCGTGCATAGATTGGCTATTCTTCGTTTCTCGTTTCTTATGACATGTACTTTCTGTAAGTATGGAAGCGCTGATCTTTGGTGCATAAATATTTCTTTGCGAGCTGGTTTTCTGTAGAACCCGTATGTTGGAGTATTTGCTTCTATTTTAATTCTCAAATCCAATAAATTGAGGGATCCATCTTCTTCCGGGTATTCGATTTCGAACTTGATATCTCGGTGAGCCGCATTCAATGTATGAAATATTTCCTCCGCTTCTTTTCTGTTTTTGGTCGTGATGAAGATATCATCTACATATCTTGCATAGAAACCGATGGGTTGTATGGTCCTCAGTGTCTGTCGTTCGAGGTTATCCATAAAGATGATTGCTAGCAGTCCTGATATGCTAGAACCCATAGGCAGACCTTTAACTTGTTTATAGATATTTTGCTCAAAGGTAAAATAGGTGTTCTCGAGGATAACAGTAAGTAGTTTGGTGATATTCTCGATATTCATTTCCTTTATTAACAAGTTGCTTTCTATTAATTTAGTTTCTAAACATTGAATAGTCTCTTTTAGTTCGATAGATGTGTATAGTGATACGACATCAAGACTGAATGAGTATTTGAATTTTCTATGAAAAGTTATGTTATTATTTAATCTTGTCATGAGGCAGTCGCTGCTTTGAAGATGGTTTGGTATCGTGTCCAATAAAGGTTTCAAGATCTTTGCAAGGAGCCAACTTGTCTTAGTTGTTGATCCATTTTTGTTGGATACTATAGGTCTAATTTTGATAGCAGGACCCTCTTTGTGAGTTTTAATTAAGTGGTAGAAGTTGGGAAGATCAGAATTTTTTGTGAAGCAGCTGATGTTTATTCTGTTGTTGAGCTTCATTTCCAAAGCTATGGCTTTCCATACTTTGTTGATCTTCATGTCGATAGGTGTTTGGTGACATGCGGCTTGTATGTTTCGATGTTGTGAGGTGTTCGTAACCAGCTTCACAGTAACGATTCTTCTCTATAATGCAAAATTCTCTCCCCTTGTCACTTGGTAAGTAAACGTATGGTTTCTTTTTAAGGGATTTTAATATTGCTTGTTCATCTTTCGTTAGGTTTGAGAAATATGGTTTTCTTCTTTCCTTCTCAAATATCTCCATGATTTTGTGACAGACCTTTGAGAGTGTTGAATCTAATTCTGCATCAGGAATTTGGTTGATAGAGTTTATCTGTGTTTATGTATACTGGGATCTTTTTTTCACTATTTTCATTTTCATGAGGTATTGTATTGTTCCATTTGATCTGGTACGCAATGCGACAAAGGGCTGTTTTGAAATTGAGGATGGGTGCTTCATCTATTTCTCTGTTTATACTGAACTTTGGTCCTAGTGAAAGTAATCCTTTTTCACCTTCGGATGGACGATTTGTGAGGTCGGTTACCAATTCTTTGTTCACTGTAATGCCTTCGTTTCCGTCCAGTGTTTCATTGTTCGTAATAAGGCCTGCTTTGAGCTCCTTTTTCTCAAAAGGTGTTTGATTCTTTTGTCAAATCGCAGGGAATAATGTGCTTCTGCTGTCATGAAAGATTGTCTTTGTACCTCGTAGATCAATTCTTTTGGGTGGTTATTCAAATACGTTTTTAAATGTTCTCTTGATTCTTTATTTCCCGATGAGTTTCTCCGTACATACTTCTAATTAAATTTGTTAAAATATATTCTTTGATGTTTTTATTTCTCTTGATGTTTTGATCTTTGTTGAGAATCTGAGGTAAGTGGATGTTATCAATTGTTATTATTATTATTATTATTAGTATTTAAAACAATAAAATGATAATTTAAGCCTTTTGCTGCAAATAATGTATTTAATGAAAGAATTTTCGACTATACGATAGTCCTTGTCAATCTCCTGGAATTTAGCAATGTTCTTCCCCAAAATACCCTTCAATCTTTCTTTTATTTCCTTTCTCTTAATTCTCATTGGTTGTAAATATAATGAATTGTTTTACTAAAAATTTTTAATTTATTCTATTTTTTTTTAATTTCTTTATATATTGTCAGTTATTCTCAAAGTCAATGACAACAGATCAAATTCATGATTTCATTGATTTCTTCTTTAGTGTTGATCTTTGGCTGTCTGTTTATGATGAGAATTGCTTCTTTGATTCTGACATTTTTCTTTGGATGTTTCCATTAGCTATGATTTCTATTGAAATATTTTTTCTTTCCTCTGTTGGCTGACACTGCCGGAGATGTCTGCCCAACGAGGATGTTCCACCAGGATCTAGATGTTCTTTAACTCTTTGGTGCAATGTCCTGAGGGTACTTCCAATGTAGATTTCATTGCATACATTGCACGTGATGCAATAGACGATGTTTTTTCTAAAGCACATATCTTTCGGTGTCTGGCAGTTTTTCATTGTGCAATTGTTTTCTCTATTTATGTTGCCTGCCAGAGCCCTTCTCAATGTCCAAGATTTAGGTGCTATCCGAATTGGAAGACCGGTACGTTTAAGTTCTTTCAGGATCTTGATGTCGAGTATGTCACTGATGAATGGGATATTCAGATAGAAATATTTCTGATTCTTTTGTGTTACTTCCCTAGATCTTCTTGGGGTAGAATTCATTTTTTCAATGTCCTCACCTTGGTATCCGTTTCGGTGTAGGATTTTATTGAAATTTGATTGCTCTTTAAAGTTTTCGTTTTTCTCCGTGCATCGATTGGCTATTCTTCGTTTCTCGTTTCTTATGACATGTACTTTCTGTAAGTATGGAAGCGCTGATCTTTGGTGCATAAATATTTCTTTGCGAGCTGGTTTTCTGTAGAACCCGTATGTTGGAGTATTTGCTTCTATTTTAATTCTCAAATCCAATAAATTGAGGGATCCATCTTCTTCCGGGTATTCGATTTCGAACTTGATATCTCGGTGAGCCGCATTCAATGTATGAAATATTTCCTCCGCTTCTTTTCTGTTTTTGGTCGTGATGAAGATATCATCTACATATCTTGCATAGAAACCGATGGGTTGTATGGTCCTCAGTGTCTGTCGTTCGAGGTTATCCATAAAGATGATTGCTAGCAGTCCTGATATGCTAGAACCCATAGGCAGACCTTTAACTTGTTTATAGATATTTTGCTCAAAGGTAAAATAGGTGTTCTCGAGGATAACAGTAAGTAGTTTGGTGATATTCTCGATATTCATTTCCTTTATTAACAAGTTGCTTTCTATTAATTTCTTTTCTAAACATTGAATAGCCTCTGTTGGTTCGATAGATGTGTATAGTGATACGACATCAAGACTAAATGGGTATTGGAATTCTCTAAGACAAGTCATGTTATTATTTAGTCTTGTCATGAGGCAGTCGCTGCTTTGAAGATGGTGTGGTATCGTGTCCAATAAAGGTTTCAAGATCTTTCTTGTAAGTCAGCCGCTTGTCACCAAACTCCATCGAAATGAAGATCAACAAAGTATGGAAAGCCATAGCTTTGGAAATGAGGCTCAACAACAGAATAACCAACAGCTTCGTCACAAAAAATTCTGATCTTCCTAACTTCTACCACGTAATTAAAACTCACAAAGAGGGTCCTGGTATCAAAATTAGACCTATTTTGTCCAACAAAAATGGACCAACAACTAAAACAAGTTGGCTCCTTGCAAAGGATCGGAAATTCGGAATAGCACATAATCTTGGACATTGAGAAGGGCTCTGGCAGGCAACATAAATAGAGAAAACAATTGCACAATGAAAAAACTGCCAGACACCGAAAGATATGTGCTTTAGAAAAAAACATCGTCTATTGCATCACGTGCAATGTATGCAATGAAATCTACATTGGAAGTACCCTCAGGACATTGCACCAAAGAGTTAAAGAACATCTAGATCCTGGTGGAACATCCTCGTTGGGCAGACATCTCCGGCAGTGTCAGCCAACAGAGGAAAGAAAAAATATTTCAACAGAAATCATAGCTAATAGAAAAAAATGTCAGAATCAAAGAAGCAATTCTCATCATAAACAGACAGCCAAAGATCAACACTAAAGAAGAAATCAATGAAATCATGAATTTGATCTGTTGTCATTGACTTTGAGAATAACTGACAATATATAAAGAAATTAAAAAAAATAGAATAAATTAAAAATTTTTAGTAAAACAATTCATTATATTTACAACCAATGAGAATTAAGAGAAAGGAAATAAAAGAAAGATTGAAGGGTATTTTGGGGAAGAACATTGCTAAATTCCAGGAGATTGACAAGGACTATCGTATAGTCGAAAATTCTTTCATTAAATACATTATTTGCAGCAAAAGGCTTAAATTATCATTTTATTGTTTTAAATAATAAATGCTGCTACCAAGCAATCATCATTTTATATTATTAGTATTATTATTATTATTATTATTATTATTATTATTATTATTATTATTATTATTATTATTATTATTATTATTATTATTATTATTATTATTATTATTATTATTATTATTATTATTATTATTATTATTAAAATTATTATTAAATTCTGACCAACTTAAATCAATGAAGGGGTAGGACAAAATATATTACGTTGCGTTATTTTAAATTTTAAATATATTTTAAAAAACACAATTTTACGCTAAAGTAAACTTATTTAACAAAGACATAATAAAATTATTGCACATGCTTTGCATAAATATTATAATTATTATTATTATTATTGCAAATATAAGTCAAAAACCTAAAATATATATTTTTACACACATACACATAAGCAGCAGCTTCTCTATTTTCGAACCGGGTACATACATTTTTTCAGCGGCAACGGGAAGATCATCTAGTTTATCGTGAATTAACGTCGGTATTTCTAAATCCACTTCTATGGTATAAAGAAGTATGGTATAGAATCAAGCAGATTAAAATCTACCGTTGTGCACTCAACAATTATATTATTTAATAAATTATCATCTGTAACCCATTCAAAGTTACTGCATGGTAATGGTTGACTTAAAGCCCAACCATATAAATTATTTATATCCATGTAAAGCAATGCGGTACCCGGGTCTGTTTTTACATAGTGTGTATTTACAAAAGTTAGTCCGCCACGGATACCGCCCTCGAAAAAATTATACATCTCCATATCGGTGAGGAGCTCAATTGGAGAGTTTAAAGTTAATAAGGCGGAATTCCAAGATATACCTGGAATCCCTAAGAAATTTAATGGCTCTAGTCGGTTATGAGCAATTGACTTAGCTCTAAATTGTTGGAAAAAATCAGCTAAAAGGAAAACATCAAGTTTTAAATATACCATCATGTAATCAAAAAGTGAAGTACATGAGGTTTCAAGCGAAATTTTCTGAGCTGTCTCATATTCAGCGGACGTCACATCTTTCCAAATAGGAGGTAACTGATGAGTGTTATGCAAAACCTCTGAGGAAGTTGCGGCATCATATGGAAAAATTCCCTTTGCAGTGATTATTGTACTCTGAAATTCTGATTCGGTCAAGGGTAAAAATGATAAAGTTTTGACAGCATTATTTAAAGACTTGCTGATAAATTGATAATAGTCTATAAATTTAACAGTTAATGGGTCAATCCTAGCAAAAAGACTAAGGAATTTCTCATTGGTTAAAGGAATACAGCTAATATTCCATGAATGATATTTTGAAAGGCCAAATTTCAAGATATGATGCAGATCATAACCCTTTAAATTATGAAATACAACAGGAATGGTATGTCTAATTTACCTCGACAGATTACAAGCGTACAAGTGGTACCAAGATATAGACCGGTAAAATGGTCATGGTCCCTAACTGGACTAGCTCAATGTTTATTGCACAAATAGCATGATATGCTGTTTTCAAACATTAATTGTTGTTCATCTGTAATAATCATTTTCTTTTGATAATTTTTATAATAATAAGGTGTTACAATATATTTCCCTATCATTTCAATTTCAGCAAGAAATTGATCGACGCAATCTAAACTGGTGAACGACTTATAAATTTTTACGCCCGTAAAATTATTAATAAAAAGCATACCAGCAGAAATAGGCATGTGACGTTGAAAGTATCGAGTGTCCTTAGGTAAGATAGCCTCAAAGTCAGCGTAAATAACAAAGGAATGAGTGACTGTTTTACTCCAATCAATAAATTCTAAATATTTATTTTTAGGCAATGTGTACAAGGTAGTACCAAGCTGATTTTTATCGCAAAGACCTCTATGTCTATCGAAAGTGTCATCATTCCTAAAACCGTTTAAACATCTAGGACACCACTGGCTACAAATTCTAACAGGAGTGATTGAACTATTCCAACAATTAAGGAATCTATTTAGGTCTGTGATTGCAAGATAATGATAATTATCATTTTTTTCAATTAATAATAAATTTATAGGTATGGCTCCTACTATGATACAGCTTAAGTTTCTTAGTGATTTTGGGGTTTCAATAAAACTTCTGCCACTTAACCGACTTATTTCAGAAAATTTAGTCAGAACAAAGCTTATGTAATCGATTTTATTGATAGTCCAATTACTACTTTTCTGATTAATTTTTATTGTTTTTTCATTTAAACGAGCAATACCTTCGTCAATGAATGTATCGCTCCAAACTCGGGCGGAATTCGAGATTACAATAGATTGTAACTCATTATCTTTTATGAATTCTACTTTTAAACAAAATTGAATTTTAAATGATTTTAATTTATTTACATAGAAATTTAATTTATTTATTAAAATGTCTGGTACAGAAACCGTTTTCAAATCTAAAGACGAAACGTCCATTTTTAATATAATATGATTATTTAAATCACTGGTGACATCTACGACACCAAAACCTATTTAATCAATATTATTATTATTATTATTATTATTATAATTATTACTATTATTATAATAATTATTATTACTAATACTACTATTATTATTAACAATTTCATCATCAATTATTGTGATTACATCGATAACTTTAGATTTTTAATTGGTATTAAATTTATTTTTTCGTTATTTTTTCTTTTATTCGTATTAATAAGATTATTTATTTGATCATTTAGTTTATTTACTTGACCTTTTAGATTATTTCGTTTATATCATTGTTATTATTATTGGTGTTGTTGGTTATTATTATTATTATTATTGTGGATATTAATATTAGTGTTGTTAAACGATTTATATAAGCTAAAGAAATGAGATTTCTTAGAAGGTTTAAATTGTTGGAGATGGGACCTATGCTTAATAAAATTTCCTTATATGATATAACTTCAATAACCTCACATTTGAGGCATAAGATGTAGATGACACCGTTATATTTATGACTATAATAGCTTTCCATTATATCATCACAGCCATTATGATATTGACTATTGCAAAAATTTTGATATTTCAAACCTATGAAAAAAAAATAATTTTTATCATAAAATGTTTAAAAAATATTAAGATCATTTTAATAATCATTTTCAAAGTTTAAGATATTTTTTCATAAGATATTATTCAAAATTGTCTTTTAAATAGTACCTTATAAGAAAACATCATATAATTTAACTAATATATTTATATAGTACCATAAAAATAATAAAAGCATTAAATAATGATTTGAAATAATATAAATATTATTAAAATTATTATTATTATTTTCATTTCATAATCGTCTTTTCATATAAATTTTCATAATCTTCTTTTCATAAATAAATCTTCTCATAAATCTTCTTTTCTCATATATAAATCTTTTCATATAAATTTTCATTATTATTTAAAAATAAATCTTTTCATATAAAAATTTCATTATTATTTAAAAAACTTAAAATACTTATAACAATAAATAAACACTTACATTTTTGTCCTTTCAAAAGAATAAATTTCCCAGCATCAGAACCATCAGAAGTAGTATTTATTACGTTTCCATCTAAAATGAAAATAATAATAATAAAAATAATAATAGTAAACGATTACCATTTATTTTATTCAAGTCTACAGCTCGTCCGGCGATATTCATATTAATTTGTTGATTAGAACCTAATAATCATATTAAAAATAATAAAATAATAAATTTACCATTAATTCCTCCAACGATCTTTCCGTTAACTCCTTGAATATTGTTGTTCATGTTGTTAATAGTTTTTAAAAAGTGATGAAAAAATGAAAGTGTAGACTATATAAGAGAGATATTACAAGTTTTATTAACCGACCAATGAAAATAGAGCTAGGATAGCAAAAGATACTGCATGTTTGTTTATACAAAGCAGTTACTATATGACTAAATAATGACCTAAAAGTTCATGTCTTTATTACTCAGTGCTTTGTTACTTTGCACTGTGCATGCACTGAACATGTAATAGTATGACATAATAATAATATTTTTAAACATAAAATAATAATATTTAACAAATAATAATAATATTTTTTAAATTAGTTATATATCTTTGTCAACAAATAAAAAACAAATCATACAGTATACATTTATTAACCATCAAATTTTTTATACAACAACCATGACAAAAAGTGTTGACCACATGCTTGAGTCAATGGATTTTGAAACATAGTTTTATTATATACAATAGGTTTCCCAATTGTTTGCAGTTTTGATATCAGCAAAGCAGGATAATAGAAACCCATAGGATCGAATACGAATATATTACTAGGTTTCACATATATAGCTATCAAATGTTCTCCGACAAGATGAGACGAATAAGTATTGACAATTATGGCTTGATTATTGCTCAAATAAGGAATTTTATCGAGAGGAAAAACTCCTAAAAATTCATTTCCCAATATTTGTTTTCCAATTCGATTAACCTGAAAGGAACTACTTTAATAAAATTAAACAGTATCAAAATCTTACTCCATGACAACTTTCTATATTTCTGTATTCATTTATACCAACATTCTTCTATTTGCAGTAATTTAAACTTCATTTTCAAATACTCTATATATTATAACATGTACCGATTCTGTAATGGCCTTTGCAAACTTTATACCCAGTCGTAAATTCCCGTTTTGTGGTAGTTGATTCTGATTTAAATCAAAATCGGGGGCTAAAACAAATGTGAAAAATGGGTATTTGGTTTTAAATTCTTCAAGAGTTATTCCACAATTCAAGTTTTTATCTAAATAACCCAAATTTCTAACAATACTCTGCATATATGTAGCACAGTAATTATCACTTTCGAAATCTTGAGTATATGTTTCTCTATAATCAGTATTTTTAGACAAAGTCAATGTAGTAACACCAAAGTTTTTGAAATTGAGCTGGAAGCAGTATAAAACCCATTATATTGTGTTTCACTTTGAAATGTTACCAGAATAAAATTAGGCATTCTTCTGTCACCAAATATTTGTTCTTTATAGAATGATGAAGCACCTTTAGCAATAGCGAATTGTACAATTTCCTTTGATTTTAATGGATAAATTGCATGTTTTGAATTAAGACCCAATTGATGACCAGCTAATACTGATGGGTCTACTCGAACTCTTTTCACCAATAATTTTGCATCAACTCATTGGCATATTGGTGCAGCTGTACTAGTAAGAGATAATGCAGAATCGGACCTTTTCAGTCTAATGTGTACATTAACTCCTGGTAGTAAATATTTCGGTTGATCCATAAAGTCGAGTTGTAATGATGAACACATGGTGAATAATTTTGAACCTTTAACCCACTTTTTTCTTTCATCATCTGTTGCTGCATAACCCATAGGTGTAAGACAGGTATTTCTAGTATCGGAATTGTAATTTAAAAGAGTTTCTATCAAAGCCTTGTGAATGAATGTATTATTTCCGCCCTCAATCTTGATATTATTAAATCCCAACACTGCATCTTTAAAAAGAGTATGAAACAGGAAATTGTTCGGTATTACATCTGCGTTGGCATCCAAAACCTTTCTATCTTTATCTACAACCTTGACCTGAACAGTCAATAATGTATCGTTCAAATCTAAATATTCAGTTTGCGAACCATTAATATAAAACTCGATATCATCTCTACTATCAGTAATTGAATTGATTGGAAAAATTTCCTCAAAGGCCCCAAATTCGATTACCGCTTGAGGCGATGGTCTATCAAATATACATAATTCGGATTTACCACAAATCATTTTGCAAATATAGTTCTATGTCCTTTCATTCGTTTGTTTATACCCGATATTCCATGGCCTTTACGTTTTGAAGCTGGAGCTGGAGACGTATCTTTTTGAAACATACGAGCAACTCCAGGTAGAACCTTCCTTAACTCAGCTAAAGCATTTGTTTTTAGGGATGGTAATATTTTCTGTTCATTCATAATCACATCTTTAGCAGTTTTCATACCAATACGTTTAGGAAAAGGAAGTGCAAATCTCCCTATGGTTTTTAACCATCCTGATCCGTACTGTTTACCAACGTAACATGGTAATTCACCGAGAGATTGGCTATCACTATACATACTAATAATATCTGAATTAGCCATCTACTTTACGAAAATGTAATGTCAACTGAGTTTTCAAATCTTTCGGAAAGTTTAATAGTTTTCCACTATTGTCACGAATATTTATTTCTATATTGTTTATACATGAGCTTGAAATTGTTAAATTCATGGGATTATCGATATTTATATTGACAACTTCATCGTGTTCATATCTTCCAATCCATACCGATTTCAAAAGAGGAACACTGGAATCACCAACAATGATGGGTTCAATAATATTAGTATATATGACCATTTGTTGATGATGTTCAAGTATTCTTGGTTTACGTATACCAGCCGATTTTCCGATATTGTTGCTTCTCTAATCTAGGTGTATTTGTCAATTTTTATCAAATGTAACTTCGCAAATGTCATCATTCAAACTGAAGGTAAATAACAAGTCTTTCACAATGTCCAAACTTCTAAATATGTGTGAACAATTGTACTTTAAATAATTAAGTAACACATCAAGTTTATCAATATATAATTCGTCAGCAAAGGTGAATGATTCTTCAACTTCATTATTATATGACACTGATATTTTGATTTCTTCTTTCATTACACTGTTTGCTTCAAATAGATCAAAACTTTATGAGTATTCTGTTTCCATAATATCATTTTTCAACTTATTGCAACCCATTCGTTTGGCATCTTCAATAGTTTCGAATGCTATTGTAAATGGTTTAAAATCACAACTGATATTTAATCCATCCTTGTAAAACATATAACAATGCGGATCTAATATTTGATTCGGAATATGATATGTTTTATCATAATTACTGATAACAAAGATACATGTTTTCAGAACATTCTTTTTGAAATCAATCTTACATTGACTATAAAATGGGAATGTGTTGTACACGAGTGTTGTTAAAGGACATAGATACACGAGGCGTTTTTGTTTGTTAATCATAGAATTCGACACTTTTTCTAGAAGTTTTAATTTTTGTTTAATAGAGAATTTTATGAGGTTTTTGTGAAAATGGTTATGGTGGCTCAAAGATATGATAATCGAACGACTATTTTTCACCGGACGGTAGTTTATATCAAGTTGAATATGGAATAGAAGCTGGAGTCATTTTGGTACTTATTTCGGAATGGTTACAAAGAATAATGAAACAATCGTCTGTGAAAAAATTTACAAAGTCAACGACGATATTTCATGTTCAGTGGCTGGAATTAGGTCAGATGCTAATATTTTGTTAGATCAGATGAGATTAAATGTCCAACGTTATTTGGTAACTTTGCAAGAGCCAATTCCAGTTGATCAATTAACTACACAGATCCCTGATTTAATCCATGCTTATACTATGTATGGTGTTATTATTAGATCGACATGGTAATAAAAAGTATTTAAATAATTATATGTACAATTTTATGAGCAATCTGTAAATTTACTGCTATTTCTTACCATATAATGAAGATATGTCAGAATTTCATTTTTTTCTTCCAAAACCTTTCCATCGGCATTACTTGTAAGACCTACTTTAATGGTTTAAAAATTATACAATTGGTGGTTATATATATGTCGTAGGCAAATGGTAATTTTAGGAAAATAACATTTGGCTAGGCAAATGCCATTTGCCTGGTCAAATAGCTTTAGCTATTATTTCATTTCCATTTGACTAGTAGAATAGCATTTGCCCAGGCAAAAGCCATTTGGCTAAATCTTTGTTGGGCAAATAATTCTAATGTTATTAATTTCGAGGTTATAAAGATACCCTTGTGAGTTGTTGAGCGTGAGCAGTACCCTTACGACAAATACCCATAGGGGGACAGAATATTTTGTCGGATAAACTCGGAGTATATATGGCGTAGGCAAATGGCAAATCCATCAGCCGAAGAAACTTTTGATGGGGTTAAAAATGGACTATATGGAGGCAACTTTTCAATTTAATTATTCAATGAAGATATATTATTGCGGATGGATGCATTATCGTGGATCAAAACGAATCCAGAGCCATCCAGTTCCACAGTCAATTCGGTTATAAATGACTGATATGATTCCTTTTTAAAAGAGCCAGTAATGTGTGAATGGAATGGCCCATCTTTGGAAATTTCCAAAAACCAGAGAAATATTGGGATCTCGATTTGTTGGGATATTGCTATAAATTCGATTGTCTACACGTGATCTTGTTCGTCCATATATTGAAAGAGCATTCATCTATGAATTTCTCGAGATTGAATAGTCGATTCTGATGAAGCTTCTGACATCCTCGTACATTTTTTATAATTAATTGTTTTAAAATAGAAAATTTTTAGCTTATTATTTGTCCGTAAGCTAAATCAAAGTCCTATTTTGTGTATTTTTATTATAGAAATTTTATGAACCGTGTTTGTGTGTATTTATTTTTCTTCCAACAGCGATTTTTTCTATCATTCTATAGTGTAATTGCCAATTTAATGTCACCAAACAAATTCAATGCCACATCTGGCTATGACACACACACACACATTTATTATAGGTAAGTTAATATTTATATTATAAAAATCCAAATCAAAGTCCATTAGATCATTATCAATTGCCGGTGGTGTATAGTCAGAACTACTCGAATATTTTGCACCATAAAAATATAATTATTGATTTTTAAGTGCATAGAAAAGTGCGCCAGTTACCGAAACCTCAAAGACACAAAATCATTTCTACTATCATTCCAGGTCACAACAATTCTCTCATTAATAAATTTTCAAAATTATTTCAATTAAAGAAAACTTGTATTAAAATCAATAAAGAACAGAATTTATTTCAAAGGAACGCAACACAAATCGAGCACCAAATGATCAATATGAGGAGCATAAGACTTGACGTGTTCCAGATGGATACATTTGATGTGCCAATCGATATCGGGACACATTTGCCCCAGCATTTCCCCTATCGTTTCCTTGGCAACCGTTGCGAATGAATCCCATGCAGCATTGAGAGATTTATTGCAGGAATATTCCAATTGATGTTTCACCGCGAATTCCCCAGCGTTCCCATCGATACTGTTGACATTCTCATGGATATGCATTACACCTCCGGTTTCTTTATCCAGCACTTCACAAGCTGTCCGCCAATATTGCCGACAATCTGGAATTAAGCCGAGATTAATTCTCTGTGCTACATTTCGAGGAGCAACGACAGAACAATCTCCCTCTAAAATTCTGTATCTATTATCTGATATATTATTCCGATTAAGATTGGTTTTCAACCACTTCACTGAATTACTATTCAATTCGCATGCATACATGAACTTGGCTTTGCAGTGGAGTAAATAGGTAAGTACGAAATACCCAATTCCAGCAAACATGTCGACTACTATTTCATTTTCACAATTGATTCGAGATAGTCGCAACTTTTCGGAAATATTTCCCCTTGAAAACATAACTTCTCTCATATCCCAATGAAATTTAATTCCATTTTCAATATAAGAAACTACTGAATTTTCACCGAATAATAATTCAACTCGAGGAAAACGAATGTTAGATCCATTCAAAATGTTGTAGACGACAGAAATATTTTTCACTTTCAAAGTTTTAGCTACTATTTCCCATAGAGAGAATTTTTTTTCTTCAGAAAGAGTTTGATAGAAAGAATTCGCAATAAACTTAACTATTGTTTCATTAAAAATAAGCATATCTCCATATTTACAAAACTTTTTTGGTAAAAAATGTAATTCTTCCGTCAAATTTTGATCGTATATTTTGCTAAAATATAATTTTAAATTATTAATTACGCTGTCATATGGTTTAGTAACTTTAGCTGAGTTTTTAGTTTTTTCCATTTTAAATTGTTTGTCATTTCAAATAAATATTTAAACAACTACAAAAAAACCTTTCAAAAATTATTTTTAAATATTTATCTAATAAAAAGTAAATGTTGTAACATTTACTTTTTGAATTAAGACTAAAATATATAGAAAATATCATTAAAATTGAAATTAAAGTGTGTACATGTATTTTGTATTTGATTTTCACAAGAGGCCAGAATCACTGCAGTTTACGATACAGCAATTCTATTGACAATTTTCTATGATTTAAGATATTTTCGATTTCTATTAAATCACATGATCGAAAATAAATTACTTAAATCTTTTATGATTTTTTAAACATATCTAACGAATAATATTTTTTTTTAATTACCAAAATTAAAACGGATTACACCCATCAATAAACCCAATAACCTTTAGTTGCGAATCACTTCCAGAGCTACTTTAGTTTAAGTAATCTTTTATAAATAATACATTTTATAGTGCTTTTTCTGAATAATCTTTTTAGTACGTGATGTATACATTATAGTTTCGCTTAAAGACCTAATTTATGGAGAGCTATTCTGATATGTGCTTTTGGAAATCTGGTGATCGTGTATTAAGTGGTATTATCCATGAGTTGTTTCCGAAATTGATGAGACCATTCTTGGCTCATTGGATGACGACGATGTTACAACGATGATACATTGATATTTATGAAATAAATTGAACAAAATCAACACATTATTAACCTAAGGTATATTGATTATTTTACTAGATAGATAACCAAATTATTATTGTCATTCATCTTTTGAAGAGTTTGATCTAGTTGTTGGTTACTTAGGGGTGTGTCATTTTGTATTTTAAATACGTCAGGGGTAATTTAGATATCCGCTCGACTCTTTCCTAAGCACCTCCATGACTATTGCACCTTAAACCATGGCCCTTATTCACAAGTTAATAAACATGTTTTCCACACTTCTATTCAAAATTTGAGCAGGGATCTGCCTGTATTTCCACTCCTGAACTATCGAATATCTTAACTATTTGTGATTTCTATAAAATTGCCTAAACCTACTTCCTCTACCGACAGCAGTTCATAACTATTCTAATATTTCTCCTAACTCAATAATATATACTCAATAAAATAAAAGTCCTACACTTTCTAACTCTAAATAGGGCCCTTAACTATCGCAAATTGATTTTTCCCCCTCTGACCATTCATATCCCTATCTATATCCCCTACTCCGATGGACTCAACTGGCGAAACATCTGCCGACTAACAGCACGTAGTGCCGCCCGTCCACAAACCTTTCCCCAGCCTAGACCATCGACACATAAATATCAAGAAAAACCCAACCTAAATTATAATATTGTTCAAAAAGGACAAAATAACATACGCCAAACATTAAAAGTAATTAAAAACAAATTCCGTTAAAAATTTTATTAATTCCTAAAATTGTATAACAGTAGACTTAACAACAACAAAATGAATAATACCATACCAATATTAACAATTAACTTCAATTTAAAATAACATTATCTAAATAACAAAATAAATTAACTAAATAACATTAACTAAAATTAACTTTAATTTAAAATAACATTAGCTAAATAACAACTAAATAACTAACTAAAATTAACTTTAATTTAAAATAACATTAACAAAATAAATTAACTAAATAACATTAACTAAAATTAACTTCCATTTAAAATAGCATTAGACCTAACAAAATTATATTACACAAAACAAAAATCAAATTTACCTCACCGCGATGGCATGGAATCGAAAATTGAGAGCATATGTTCATTGCCAGTAAATGAATTGTTGTATAACCAGTTGAGCGAGGCGGTTTTTTTTTAATGAAATTTCACTCAGTATTTATACTGATTGAATTATACGCCTACGCATTCTCTGCTGTTATATCCAATTAGAATGCGAGGCAATTCTGATTTATTTTTGCATGCATGCATGAATGTGTGCAATTATTATTTTTTAATTTAATTAATTTAATTAATCAAAATTCTAATTTTTATTAACTTTTAAGATTTATTTTTATAAATTCTATAATTTAAATAGTTTTTTGCTAATTTTAATTTAGTTTTACAAGTTTTATAATTTAAATAAGTTCAGTTAATTTTACTTTAGTTTCATCAATTTAAACAATTTGGTTTTATAAGTTTTATAATTTAAATAATTTTGTTGGTTTTATTTTTAGTTTTCATTAACCAATTTAGTTTTATAAATTTTATGGTTTATCTAATTTTACTACTTTTATTCTACTTTTTATTATTTTACCAGTTTACTAGATAATTTATTTTAAATTTTAAATTTATTTATTTAGAAATTTTCATATTATTAATTAATTTATTACCCATTATCTTATTTATTTTTATTTTATTTCTTAGTTGTTAGCTATTCCGAATGTGATGTTTCTCCTAATTGTGTTAGTGATTGCGATCTTTATTTTCGTTCCTTTATTTTATCACCCGGGTCTTATTTATCCTCAATGTGTTATGTACTTTAATTTGTATTGATTGGTGTTTTAATTTAACTTGGTGCGATTTTTATGTTATGTATTTTTGATTCATTAAAACAAGCTCTCGATTCTCGGTTCTAGCCCAACAAATCACTCCGGGACCCGTTAAAATTGCGTCCCGCAATTCTGTTAGACATATGAATTTCCCAGATCATAGTCTATTACATTTCCATTAACCCATAAACATACTATAACAGTTTAAGACATATTAAAATTGAATTATCAGAAAAAGGTCTAAGCTAAAATTCAAGCAGTTGCCACATACAGTGACTGGGCATAATACACATACATACTTATACCGTGTCCAAACTCAAGTCAAGTCACATGCAACAGTTTTATTTCTGGATCAATTCTTCAGTTGGTTGTTTCTTCTCGTTTCTGGGTTCGGTTTTCAATCTTTCGGCTGGGTGTTGTAGGCATGTTTGATTCCTGTTGTTGATTTTCATAATTAGCTCGTAATACTTACTGAAGATCATAGGATTCTCTCTATCGGGGTTTGACTGTTTTCCCATATTCTCTTTGGATTTTTAGGTTGGGATTCTGATTTTCTGGATCATTTGATGGTATATGACAGACCTTGCTCAAGGGTCTTCGGAACTTTTGTTCAACTGGGTGATTTGACACATTGATTTTTCTTTTGGTTTTTCTTGGTGGTTTTGTTTACGGTATTGCTCTTATTAAGGGATTTTCTTTCTTTAATGGGTAACTCGAATTATTTTCGATTTTGATCTAAGTTCGCTTGATTTGATTAAGTTTCCAATGTCACTGGGTCTGTGACTTTCGTCTCATTTATCAGGATCTTTTACCGTTCTTTGTTTAGGGGTTCCAAATTAGGTATTACTTTTGGATATTCGTTTAACGCATTCTTTTCGGGTTTGCACTTTTATCTTTCTTCTGGATTTATATTCTTTCTTCTCATTTGGGCTTCTGTTCTCCTTTACCACTGTGAGGGTTCAAATTTAGTATTTTCCCAACTGATTACTTGATCCATTTCTATTTTAATTACTTATACATCGATCCTTTGCTACATTATACATCAATTTTTACATATGTACACTTCCTATTTGCTATTTTCATCTACACTTCTTCTTTAATTTCCACTTCACTCTTTATACCCTCAGTTTCCTTTACTTGGCGTCATCATTTTGTGTCTGCTGCCATTTCTCTGCATTTCGCTTGCTTATTCATTATTTCGTTGATTCTTAATTCGGCTGACCTTGCTTCTTCGTTTAGTCTGAGTATCGTTGTTTTTTGTACTTCAGTTTCTTTGTTTTGTTTTCGGCAACTTGTCCCCATATCATTATCAATTCATCCTGTCTCTTTTCTTTCATCACAAATTCTTTTATTATGTTATCTTGTTCTATACATTGTCTTCTCAATTCTTCGGATACGTTGAGTTTTACATGTTTCTTCCCTTCTACGTACGGTTGTCGACTGTTATTTTATTGACATTGGAGGTTAACAATTTTTTCTCTCCGACTGTTGAATTCTTTTCTCAGTGCGTATTTGCTTGGTTGGTTCTGCGGTACTTCTCCGTGATTGATTTTTCTCGGGATTTCACATTCGGACAGTTGTTAATTACGTGTCCGGTTCTTTTACATTCGTTTTTACACCTTTTTATACGATGGCATTTCTTTTCGCAATGCCTCATTCTCTGACAATTCCAACCCATCATATTCAAAGAACAATTACGCTCCTTGTGTCCTCGCTGCTGGCCTTGGTTACAATACTGTTTTACTTTATTTTCGATATTTGGTTCAATCTCATTTTCATTTTTTTTACCGTTCTTCTGTCACGATGTTTTCATTATCTTCACCATTTCGATTCTCGTGGACTTCGTTGGTCTTCGTCGAAGACTCTTCGATTTGTGGCAATATCTTCTGTTGACTGCTCTCATGCGATTCTCTTGGATTGCTGTAATATCAGCCTAATTTTCCGTATTTTTATAATTTCTCCGATTGTTCCCAATGATTCTGATATTTATTTAAACAAAAATTCATATTTTGCGCCATAATATTAAATATTTGAACAAAGAAAGGGAAGTTTAAAAATCCCGTCAAAATATTTCTATTTTGGATGAACTGTAAAATTCCATAGAATGAAAATATTTCTATAGTCGAATTTTTGAGGTTTATCGATTGATTTAAAATTTTCTTAATTCCTGGGAAAATCAAGAAATCTTTTGAGGATATAATTTTTAAGTTTTCTTAGTTACATCAAGACGCAGCATTTTCATGATGAATGTTTTGACAGATTATGTCGCGTTCCAAATGTTCTCTAAAATGTTCTTTAAAACGTAAAAAGTCTATCGAAAAGAAATCATTTTCATGAATTTTGTATGAAATCTTGTTTGTGGTCAAAGAACACAAGTTTTCATGTATGATGTCTGAAAAAAATTATAAAAACCTCTGATAAAGATACGAAAACGTTTTGGTAAAAATTTACCCTTCTCTAAATTTGGAATGTTTTTACAAAAAAAATATTTTCAAATACCTCAAAAGGAAAGTCTGAGCTCATCTAAATTTTTCAAAAATTACGAAAGCGTTTCCTTTAATAAAAATTATACTTCTCACAAAGCTCTAACATTTTACAAAAAAAAATTTAGAGACTTTAGCATGATATTGTTCCAAAACCTGGCGCCATTTACAATACAAAATTTTTTGCTTTTTGTATTTTTGACTATCTTTCAATGGAATGTCGAACAAGTCATGGTTTGTAAAGTTGTAAGGCTTGAACTCTCCATATTTTACAAAACGAGAATTTCCAAAAAATGTCAAATATTCTTTTTCTACCCATGCCAAAAAAATCTTAAATGGATACGAAAAGACTGTGGTAAGCAAATATATAGGGAACGTCATTCTCTATATTTTTATCGAAATCATTTTTTGAAAATTTCAAACTCCGCACAACATCGAGATAAAACAAAAAATAAAAATTTCACTTTATAATCAATATTTGCACTTTATGATAAAAACTTTAAGATTGCCATTTCATGATATTCACAGTAGAAAACCTATGGAAACTTTTTTTTATTGAGGAATGTGTGTTCAAAAATTGTCGAACCTGTTATCTGTGTGAAACATTCATTCGTGATAGAATTACGGACGATTGTCACTTCATAGGTAAATATCTCGGTGCTGCTTGTAGGAATTGTAAAGTTTCTCGACGAATACAGAACAGTAGTTACCTATTGTTTTTCACAATTTAAGAGGATATGATCTCTATCATATTTTGAAATATGGTCTGAATAATTTTCCTTCTTGGGAATTAAATATTATTCTGATTACTACTGAAAACGTTATCTCCCTCATTGCGTATATTGGTAAATTACCTGTTCGTTTTATTGACAGCATTCAGTTAGTCAATTCATCTCTTGCAAAAGCAGTTAAGACTCTTTCCTATCTGCCTTTAACTTCCTCTGCTTTTGATGAAGCAATTGTTAAAGCAAAGGGTATTTTCCTTATGACTTTGCTACATCGCTTGAGGTCCTTAAATCTACTTTTGAATTGCATCCTTTTGTATCTGATGATGAATATGCTACTGCCAAAAGAATTTGGACTCAGCAAAAATATGAGACTATGTTAGATTACATGTTAATCTATTTAAAATTGGATTCTCCTTGCGTATTATTTTCAACGATTCCGTGCAAAGGCCATAGCAAATAATGGTGTTAAGCCTCTTAATTTCTATGGCATTCTCGGCATGTCATGGGTCTCAACACTTATGACATTAAAGAAACCTATGGAACCTTTGCAGGACATGGAAATGTTTAATTTCTATGAGAAAGGAATACGGGTTGGGTTAACATTTGTTAATAAACATTATGACGCAAGTTCTGAAGATACAAAACTCTTGCATATAGAAATAAATAATTGGTGTGATTGGGCTCTTAGCCAAAATCTTCCGTATGGTGACTTTGTTTGAGTATATGAAAATCTGAATGATGTGCTGAGTGAAAGTATGTGTTGTGGTTTGGTCTTTCTTAGCTGATGAGGAATTGTTATCATTGGAAGAACTGGATATGACTGCAGTTGCAGCTAACAAACATTAATGGTTCGTGGGAATTAGTTCGAGATAGTGGTGTTTCTTTATGCTGAACTCTAGTAGCTGGCTTATTCATATCTTTCGTAATTTCAATATTGTTTGCTCTACAATAATTGTATCCATCTGCGTCGATAATCATCAGAGTGACTGATGAAGGATTTTCTTTAACTCTTTTAACGACTTGTTGATGGTTTTCGTCACGAACATTCAAACCGTTTACTTCAATGAAAAAATCATTTGTTAACAGTCCAGCTTGGAATGCTGGAGAGTTCGCTTCGACGTGACCGATAAATTGACCGAGTTTATTGACTTCAAAAAGTAAATTAAATCCATAGCTTTCAAAATCATTTCTTTTCAGAAGAGTGCGCAATCTATAAACATTATCATTTAGAATGAACGACTTAGGTTTATTGAGAATTTGATTAAAATTAGGTTTCCGTTTGCCCCAAAACGGATTATGAACCATTTCAGACTGTGGTTGATAATTTCTTTGGTGATTTAATAAAAGGTTATTAATTATCAGAGGCTGATGCACGGACTTGCTTAATGGCATCGCAGCTATTGATCCGATTACTGATGTGGATTTTGTTTTGGAAACTTTGCCTTTCAGTGCCATTTTAAATGCACTTGGATTCGCAATCAAAGTCTTATCAAATATTTGTGACAACTGATCCAAAGAGTCGTGATAAACAGATTTATATTCAGCAGAAGTTAGTTTTTCAATATTTGAATGACGATTGGTAAGATCTTTCCAATGAAACGAAATGCGTTTAAGAATATTTATATCTGAATGTGCCATTAATAAAACATCTGGATCCTCGTCAAGAAATGTAAAATCTAAATCATTCAATGAATTTAAATTAGAAGTCCATTCAATTTTAAATCGTTTCCAAAGAAATATATCTTCAATGACATGGATCCGTGATGGAATATTTGAAACCATGGATAAACTGTTTAAAGCTGGTATAGGAGATAATTCAATGTTTTTGAAATTTTAATGAAATAGCAATAAGAAAGTTCAAATAATCAAAAATCTTTATTCAGTAGATAATAAGCAAAAATCTTTATTCAGTTCTATTCAAATTACATGACTTACAAAAACTTAATATTAAAACAACATGTTTTTTCTTAAATCAACATAAATGTTTTTAAGAACTAAAAAATGACAAAAATGTTTTTTTAAACTGCTTTCATTATAATTTCAATAAACGTTTTTTAAATTTTTTTGAAATTATTAAACGCCTGTAAAATCACTACGGTGTGAATGAGAATATTGAAATCCTTCCATATGGTTACACTATGGAGTTTGATATCGATATTCCGTTTTGTATACATGCTTTTTTTTGAGATAGCTTATCAGTCATATTTAGACTATTATAATAACAATAACATATTTTCAGTACCACAGACTAGGATAGGGCCACGAAATCCCCAACTATATACGAATTAATAATAATAAAATAGCATTGTCCAACGACGATGACAAATGATTATGGGTGAGAAAAAATACTAGTCTCCATATGGACATTATGTAGGAATTGATACCAGGGATGTTGACCAAGTAATTCAGATGGATGAAGATGACTAGGATCAGAATAAAACATAATAATGTAAACAATTTTTTATTTAATAATTATTTTGCAAAAAACATAACTGTCTTTTGAATTGTTGATTTTTATTGTGTGATATTGGATACATGTTTTGATTGTATTCAATGTTTAATTGATTTTGAAAACAGTTTTTATTATTTTCAAGTTCAATCACCTATTTATTTGTGAGTTTTACATGTTTTTATTCAAGTAAAAGTATCTCGAAAATTATCGTTAATGTTTCATTAATATTTTCAGTTCTAACGCGCTATGCCATTTGGAAGTGGGGCGGCGGGCAAATGTGCGTACTGGAATGCTGATGATTTTAATCTTTGTATTTTGAACGAATGTACACTAACATGTTTTGTGGTGAAATATTGATTTAAAACAATGTTGGGCTGGGAATTACGAGAGTTAATAACAACATAATAAATCATCTTGACAAGCTAATTATTGAAATCTCTGTTGATAAGCTAATCATTAAAATCCTTTAATAAACGAGTTAGGAAAATAAATCCTGTATAATAAAAAGTGAGTGAATCATCCAAGTGTGAAAAATAAATAATAAAAAAGATAAAATAACAAAAAATAAGAAAGTATGTTAGGTTCGATGGATAGGTACTCGAACTAACACAATCGTAAATCTGACTCCACAAATATTAGTTATAACACGTGTAGGTAATTTGTATATAAATAACAAATATGCTTTTAAATATTTATTTAAAACTAAATATCTTACAAAAATTGATTCAATTACAATTAACAAAACTGGCTGCACGCTAAAGCTCAGATATCGGTTATACAAACCGCCCTAAAGATTATTTCAAAGGATCAAGGCTAGCCCTAAATGCGCCAACAGTCCGATATAGGTGAACGGATAAAGAGGAAGGATTCCCGAAGTTTTATCGCTATACTATTAACCCAGCTAATTGGTTAATAGTTTAAATTATAACAGTCAGAACAGCTACAAAAGTGTTGGCGGTGACTGTGTCCCGTTAATTTTAGAAATAATATATATATATATATATATTTATTTATTTATTTATTTAAATACTATTTTTGTTAAAAATCTAAATATAGTAATTGGTTATTACTATTTATAATTAAATTCTAAACTAAGTAATTTTAATTCTATTTTTGGTAATTATTACGTTTAATAATAATTTATAATTTCATAATACTTTTAGTTCCGGTTCCTACTGAACCCCAACAAGTAATTAAAACCAGAATATCGGAAAAACACAAATGCTACCAAATAAACCACAAAAATACGCCACCATAAAACAAACAGAAAAAAATAATTATGTAAAATAAAAATAAATAATATTAGATTAAAAAATAAGCAAGGAAATAAAGATTTAGCATAAAAACTATATTAAAAACGAGGAAAAAGTGAAAAACAGCGAATTACGAGCAGAACATCCAACAGAAATTAACAAAAATAAGAGAAAATATATAAATCGGATGACTGGATAAACTAATAAAATAAAACAAATAAATAATTCAAGAAAAATCAGTTAAAAGCACCAAAAACAAGAAAAATACACACAAGCTAAGTCCTGATTGGACGGAAAATTATATATAAGGTAGACACTTGGATGATTCCCTCAACTTCTAAAAAATTCATACAGATAAAAAAATTTTAAATTATATTGATAAACTTCTAAAAAATTCATACAGGACTCTAATCAAGCCCATACAGCAACCTTAAAAACTTATACTACGGGAACGAAAACTATTCAGGAACTTTTAAAATGACTGCAGGAAAAGTGATCAGGAACTTTCATAGTACAGGAAAACTATCGGAAACTTCAAGTTTATACAGGAATCACCCAAATTAATTTTCGTAACTCCAGCTGAATTTTGAAAACTTTCAGAAATTCAATTTGGTAAAACAGACTTGGTATCACCTTCGAGCAGTGACCTGATGAAATGATTAGATGAGGGAAAAGATTGAGTGCAAATTTGTTGATAAGCCCAAATTAGCAGATCTAGAATATTTTCGTACCAGAATCGGCACAGAGAACGCTACATTAGGTTCCTCTTTTCGAATTTTTAACCGATTTTTGACCCGGTTTTGCAGAAAAATGCTTCGGTCAATCCCGCAGCATCACCGGTAAATCCAATATTTCGTCGTCTCGGTACTTGCAAATCATTCAATATCTTCACGTTCGCATAAATCTATCCATGAATTCTCCGTCGAGTTGTACTGATGACAAAAATCCACTAAATCGTGATAACTAAATCGTAACTATTTTAACCCCAATGTTCTAGTATCATTAGCATGGAGTATTCTTATTTCAAATCCCTCATTGATATTATTTTGTCTTAAATATTAAATCATGAACTATTGAAAATTCATTTATTAATAATTTGATCAAATCCTACCCGTAATAAATTTCAACATGTACAATAGACCTCGTTTCCGTATGCACGTAATACGAATATTTATGTTTGAGCTAGGATGAAATTGATTTCGTGACTGATTGATCGATGTGAACGACGAATGGGTCTGTAGTATTAAGGATATCTTTCGTAGGTGATTGATAAATTGCTTTATTAAATTTCAGCCATGTCCGAACCTAATTTGCCTACGCGCGGCCGGAAACCTTTATTTTCGTGTGCTGAAAAGAACGCGGACATTCGAAAATTACAAGACCACATGGGGGTTCTCAAGAAGCGAATTGAAACTTTAGAACATACATGGTTCTCCCCGCCACAAACGAAAGAAGAAAAGATGAAAGTTTTACGGCTGGAGCACTACCGAGACAGTCTCCTAGAGGAAAGCCGTTGCCAGCGATTGACCATCAAGGCCCAGTCAGAGGCCCTACACCAAGTGTACTCCGAATCGGAGATAAAAAGGAGAGTCAGGGAATTCCCGATCAAAGACGGTTTGAATGTCTTTCCATTACATAACCGAGCAGACGAGTTAGATGCCCCAGCGTCATTGAGCTGCGCAGGACATGGTCCGGAACTTCCCCCGATCATAGAACCCATTCATAGAACTGAGTGGGGTAATAAATCATCACGTCACTTCCGAGTCCACTCTCCACGAATCACTTCCCATTGTTCCTTCAAAGAAGCGGAAGCGCCCATCGAGAGCTGAGCGAACATTAAAACGACGGAAAGAGATGGAAGCATTAGAGGCTTCATTGTTCGCAGCCCAGGCGGAAATTGCCAATACAAACACCAATCCTGAACCAACCGTGCAACTCGACACCTTTCGAATCATTTCGTCCGTAGCATCGACTCACCAGGAAGATCCTTGGCTGCAGGTGGATATTGATGCCCTGCTGACCGAAGGAGATATGGAGTGAAACTAGGGTCACGATGGCACCATAGTAACAATTTTGTGATTCATCTGTCGATATTGATGCAATGAACTGAACCTTTTAGACAGTTGTACAAATTTAACTCCTTGATTTTGGATATAGTATGTGTATAGTATACGGATATAATAAAAGGTTTTCGAGTTTTTATCATTTGCTTTGTCATCAGTACGCTAAATTTCGGAGATGCGAATCATGTATGATTCAACTATAATTGTAGATTAGATTAACGTGAATGTCGTCTCATTAGACCAGAGATGTAGCAAAGCAAAAAAGAGGTAAGTCCTTCTATCGGCACTCAGGAACCCGTACCGTGAATCTTACAGGGAGTAGTCCTAACATAGGGGCTCACCTGCCTGTAAGTTCTAACCTGCGTGCGCATCACCAACATGATACATCTTCATGTGCACTTGTATGGGAAATAAATCGTAAGTCGTGAAGGAAGCTTAGAGGATTAGACTGAGTACACAAATATTTACCCTAAGTAACCAACAACAATTTGAAAAAGTTTTTAAGTTGGAAAAATTTGGGAAAACTATTTTTGGAACTTTATGACTTGGACAGATTTTTCTTGTAAATATTTTGTATATTTCCTATTCGGTTGATTTCGTATAAGAAATTCATATTAAAAAAACTTTCTAAGTATTTTTCGATGACCTACATATTTTTCAAAAATTTACTAAATATTTTTCGTTAATTTACATTTTTTATTTTTTATGCTTATGTGTTAAAGAATACGAATTTATTTCTATAATATCTATGTTTGATAATATATGAAAGTTGTTATATTATGGCATTTGAAAATGATCTTATTCACTGTTTCGTCATGTGTTAAAGCATACGATTTTAATTTTATAATATAAGATTGTCTTAGTTTCATAATATATAGAAAATTTTATATTATGGCGCGACGTATATTTTGAGTTAGAGACTTTGGAGCTCATTTCCTTGAAAACTAAGGTTTTTTTGTAGGTACACACTATATAAATTCGTGACCTACATAAAATTCTGAGTCAACTTATATATTTTCCAATTTGATATCAACATCAAATGCGGTTACTACTGGTCCACAGTATCAATGTTGTAATCAGTTTATAATTAGGCAAATGCATCAGATCGACAATACGGATCACAGCTTTTTCAATAAACTGATCTCCTATTAAATAGATCACGTGATTGAATGAACTAATCAAAAATATCAAGTGAAAATCAACCATATAATTGGCTGCCACACAACCAATATAATAAATTCCAAATTTGCATTGATCATTTGGCACTGTATTGATCGAATCACATTTGCAAAATTATGCACAATCAATTGCAATTTTCATTGACCAATTTCACAAATTTTATTATTTTATCATTATCCAATCAAATTTGTTCAGTGCAATTTATAAATAAAATTTATTAACACATATAAATCTGAAATGCGATAAATTTATTCAGCAGCTCAAAGCAAATAACAAAATCAGTTTAATATTTCAAATAAATCTATTTTTTATTTAAATGTTTGTTTAAATTCTAATTATTTGTCTATTTTGCATCTGAGCAGCAATTTACCATTTTTAGTAGCATTTGAATTGATTGGGATATCACTATAAATGCAAATTAGATCATTTCTGTCATTTGATGGTTTCCTCCATCCGGCATGATCCGGTCGCTCTGAGTATTTTACTGACTTACTGAGGCAAATGTTGCCATTTTCCGGATTGATCACATCAACTGTAACGGAATATTGAAACGGCCAATCCAATTGGTCATCATTTTCGCCACACATCAAACAGAAACCAACCCCAATCGTACCCACAATATCCCAAATAAACACCGCCAAGCACATTTTATAACCGATTGGCCCGGAATAAAATGCTTTCCTACATATCAAATTATCTCTCTTTTGTTGTAATAATTTATCAATTTGCCATTCAAAAAATGCGTAATTTATACATTTGATATTTCCTAATTTTGTTTCAATCATCCAAATTTCATTGGGACATTTCTCTATTCCAATCTGAGCCTGAATCTCAAATTCAAAAATTTTAATAAATCAATAAATCACCTTTTCATTCCACTGTTGCAATTTCTGCTCGCATTTCTCTTTCACCTTATCGATTTGCTGTTGACATTTTGTTTCAGTGACCTCAATTTGTTGTCTGATCTGCTTTGCATTTACACATCAATGACAAATCAATATTATCAAATCAATAAACAAACTTGATTGATTGATCCAATATTTGTTTCGATCTCCTTTCTCAATGACCGATTTTCATCTTTCACTGCCACCATTTCCTCATTCAATTCATCAATTTCCCCTATGTTGTCAATCAATTTCATTTCCATAACGCATATTTTATCCTGCAATCACAAATATCAATAAAAATAACTTAAAATTAAAAGTTACATTCATATTATCTAATTGTTGTTTGAGTTGATCTTTTTCATTCTTCAATTCATCAATTTCTATTTTGTTGTCAGTCAATTTCATTTCCATCTCGCACATTTTCTTCTGCAATCACGAATATCAATTCAATATTTCAATAAATCAATTTACTTGTTGTCTTATTAATTGCAACTCGATTTTATCAAATTGTTGTTGATTTTCTTTGTTTTCTCTCAAATCAATAATTTCATGATTCAATGATTCTATCTCATTCCGTAAATTATCGATCAGATCAATTAAAAAATTGTTATGGATATAAATGCCCTCATAGAGATGACCTTTCATCTCGTCATTCACTACTTCATTAATTTTACATCCAATTGCATTAAATGGGCAGCTGATTGGCCTCTTGCCGCATGTTTCCATGTGGCTCTCCATCCCTTCTAATCTATCTTTGAATTGACAATTTGGCATTGGACATTTCACCAGAATTCCTACAATTCGACTATTAACTTGATTGTCTATTACAATATCATCTGCAAAATTTATCGTTTGCCCTTCACAGCGTCTTCCTGCTCCTGGACAGAATTTATCATTTCCATCCAAATAATGCTCAATGCAATTGAAACAAAAGCGACAACCACAAGGAGCACTAGCAAGCTTTTATCATTAAACATTTGCAAATGCTGCATATCAATTCACTGCTGATTTCATTATCAAATTCAAAATGCTTTTCTTGCATTAATTTCCATACGCTTGCAAACATTTTATCTAAAACTAAATACAAATAATTATTGATGTAAAAATAATTAATAAAATATTCCATTTTCATATTTCACATCAATATATCAAAAACGGTTTGGACCTTTCATAAATCATAATTATTATATAAATTATTTCCTGTTACATTTAAAATGTCAAGTTTATACAATTTGATTTTTGATGTAGATAAACAAATATTTTATAAATAATGTAAATCAGATTAGAATTTCATTTGAAATTTAATGTTAATTTTCAGTGGCTTTCTTATTTATTTGTCACAGAAATTTTGAAATTATTAATATTTGATAAAAATTAGAAAATTAAATAACTTTGATATCAAAAATGATTATTTAAATATAAACTTGTAAAAAATGAGTAATCATTGAGAGGAAATTAAAATGTAAAAATGTGGTATATTGAACAGAAAATATAAATTAATTGCGTTTCAAAATCTAAAAATTATTTTTAATAGAATTAAGTTCAATTGTAAAAATATAAAAAGCATCTAAAGTTGAAATATCTGCACACAAGAGCAATAATAAAAGTTCAAAATTTATAGAGAGGGATATTTTGCATTATAGAGAAATGTAAAAATGTGGACGTCGATCAAATTATCACTTCGTGGTTACAATTGCATAAATAAAATCTCCAAAAATAATTAACCGGTCGATTTAAATAAAATTCTTATTATAAAAATTTATAAAAAATTGACAAATAAAAATCGAGAAAAATCAATATTGTTGTATAAATAATTAACAAATAATTAAAAATTAAATAGTAATTTAAATCGTTCAAAATAAAATCTGTAAAAAAGCTTCAACATTTTGACAACATTCACTCATACTAACCTTTCACAAAAATGTTTCATTAATTTATAATATATTGTAAACTATCATTAATTCATCCAAGAGTACTTCCTGCCGACAAATCACCTTATTCTAAATTAATTTATATAATTTTTTTATTTAGCATATTTGGTATGATTGTGTTGGTTTCTTAGGGGTGTGTCACTTTCCCATTTTAAAATACGTTAGGGGTAATCATAATCGTTCGACTCTTCCCTAAGCACCTCCATGACTATTGCAATTTAAACCATTTGTGTACCCATGGCGACGACCATGTTGGTACTGTACACAAAGGCGAAAAACAATGAGCAGGTGAGCTCTATTACTAAAACTACTCCCCATTGTATTTTCTTTTCGGGTTCTAGACTGCCGATAGAAGGTCTTACGCCATTATTCACTATGTATGCTGTTTTAGATCATTTGTGGTCCTCAATTACGGGTATTTCCTATTGTTCTCTTACAAAATTTTTCGCAGGGATCCGCCCTTATTTTTCATCTAATGATTATTATTCTATACCTCCTATAATATCCAAATTATCCTTCAAAAAATTTGAGCAGGGATTGGCCCTTATTCACAAGTTAATAAACATGTTTCCACACTTCTCATGAAAATTTGAGCAGGGATCTGCCTGTATTTCTAATCCTGGACTATCGAATATCTTAGCTATTTGTGGTTTCTATAAAATTGCCTAAACCTACTTCCTCTACTGACAACAGTTCATAACTATTCTAATATTTCTCCTAACTCAAAATATATATGAAAATAAAAGTCCTATACTTTCTAGCTCTAAATAGGGCCCTAAACTATCGCAAATTGATTTTTTCCCCTCTGACCGTTCATATCCCTATCTATATTCCCTACCCCAATGGACTCAACTGGCGAAATATCTGCCGACCAACAGCCCGTAGTGCCGCCCGTCCACAAACCTTTCCCCAGCCCAGACCATCGACACATAAATATCAAGAAAAACTCAACCTAAATTATAATATTATTCAAAAAGGACAAAATACATACGCCAAACATAAGAAGTAATTAAAAAACAAATTCCGTTAAAAATTTTATTAATTCCTAAAATTGTATAATAGTAGACTTAACAACAACAAAATGAATAATACCATACCAATATTAACAATTAACTTCAATTTAAAATAACATTATCTAAATAACAAAATAAATTAACTAAATAACATTAACTAAAATTAACTTCAAAATAACATTAGACCTAACAAAATTACATTACACAAAACAAAAATCAAATTTACCTCACCGCGATGGCATGGAATCGAAAATTGAGAGCATATGTTCATTGCCAGTAAATGAATTGTTGTGTAACCAGTTGAGCGAGAGAGTTTTTTAAATGAAATTTCACTCAGTATTTATACTGATTGAATTATACGCCTACGCATTCTCTGCTGTTATATCCAATTAGAATGCGAGGCAATTCTGATTAATTTTTGCATGCATGCATGAATGTGTGCAATTGTTTATTTTTTAATTTAATTAATTTAATTAATTAAAATTCTAATTTTTATTAATTTTTAAGATTTATTTTTATAAATTCTATAATTTAATTAGTTTTTGTTAATTTTTATTTAGTTTTACAAGTTTTATAATTTAAATAAGTTCAGTTAATTTTACTTTAGTTTCATCAATTTAAACAATTTGGTTTTATAAGTTTTATAATTTAAATAATTTTGTTGATTTTATTTTTAGTTTTCATTAAACAATTTAGTTTTATAAATTTTATAGTTTATCTAATTTTACTACTTTTATTCTACTTTTTATTATTCTATCCGTTTACTAGATATTTTATTTTTAAATTTTACATTTATATATTTAAAAAATTTTCCATATTATTAATTAATTTATTGCCCATTATTTTATTTATTATTATTTTAATTTTTAGTTGTTAGATATTCCGAATGCGATATTTCTTCTAATGGTGTTAGTGATTGCGACCTTTATTTGCGTTCCTTTATTTTATTACCCGGGTCTTATTTATCATCAATGTGTTATGTACTTTAATTTGTATTGATTGGTGTTTTAATTTAACTTGGTGCGATTTTTATGTTATGTATTTTTGATTCATTAAAACAAGCTCTCGATTCTCGGTTCCAGCCCAACAATTGTAACTTACATTATATATTCTTATTAATTATTCATTCTATTGTTTGCTTTATACTTATCAGGATTTTGTCAAAGCTTATAGAAAGCGAGGTGGATACTTCATCATTATGTTTCTATTCGGTCCTTTAAATCCACATATTAAAATACCTTTTGCAATCGCTGATAAAAATGAATCAAAATCAGGAATTATCAAAAAATTCAGAAACTCCTTGAATAGAAGCAATGTGTTAGTCATTGATTGAATAGAAGACGAGTCAACCTATTTTGGTCACAATTTTGTGTGCTCCATTCAATCGTGATAATTTGATGTTCGAGGATCCAACCATTGTGAACCAAAGCCTTCAAATGTTTTAAAAAATATACTTGTCGTTTTTCAATCATCATTATGGATAATATATTGAACAGAAGTGTCCATGATTTACCAAACGCCACCAAGGTCCAAACTCCAAAATTCTACCTCTTAGATTTTTTTCTGTAAATTTTGGGATATTTTCCTGGGGAACCATTTATAAGAATCTAACTAAAACAAATAATACAGTATTGTATGTACTATGCAATTATTTTGTTATAAAAATTGAATTTTTCACTAATTTAAAATAATTTTATTGAATATGTATCGTAGCAATAAGTAGATTGAATTTAATTATCTACCTATTGGTTTGATTGGCATTTGTAAATGTCAGTACACATATTTTTTCATATCTTATTTGCAGTACACATATGATTTCTTGTAAATCCTACATTTACCATGAATTTAAAAGTTTTATTTAGCTTTTATTGCAACAATGTATAGATGAACTTTAATTCGCCAAAAAATACATTAAAAAATTCAAAAGATATCACTGACTTACTTACATAAAATTCATTGAATTATTTTTATTACTAATGTAATTTACTTTTTGATTTTGATAAATATTTATTTTATTGCCATTTACTCAAATAATTTAATTTTTTGTCGCAATTTTATCAAATATTTTATTAATTTGGCGCCATTTTCTCAAATGATTTATTACTTTGTTGCAATTTGATTAAATATTTTATTATTTTGGTACAAAGTGAATTGAATTTTATTACATAATTAACATTTTTATTAATTTGTTTTTCACCGAAAAAGTATTGAAAACAGAATTATATAATTTAAGTAATTTAAATTTAATAAAATGTCAATTACTTGTTTAAATACTTAGTAACTTAACTCTGAAATTATATTACGTTTCGGTATTTCAAAAATTGTGTGTGCAAGTCTTTTACTTTAATTGGTCAATTATTTTGATTTGTTAAAAATTAGATTGACAATATTATGTGTGTATAAAAAATATACCATTTCGAGAAAAAAATTTTAATAAAATATTACTTTTAACATAATCTCAACTTTAATAAGTTTATGAATTTTCAAATGCATATTATTTAAATATATTTTTCTAGAAAATGAAATTAAACAAAAAAAACATTGAAACCCATTAAACAATTCAAAGTCTGGTAAATTCTAAAATCTATTTTATGACATAACAGTCAACTAATAATGAAAATGAAACGTGAGACATGTTTCAGACATACAATAACATACACACACGTATCAAACCATTCACAATAATTATTAATTAGATAATTTAATTGTTATTTTACCTATGTCACCTCCTGCTTTTAGTCTTTAACCATTCAATATTCTTTATGATCATAGAACCTGAATTATCTAACATTTCATAACTGTTTTAATGTATTTTCTTTGTTATTTCCGTGGGACCTCTTTATCGATTTAAATCTGTATTTTGTTTTTCTTTTTTAACTAATATTTTATTTTCAATGTTGAAAGTTCTTTGAATTCTTTAATAACTGCAGTAACAGTTAGTGTTATTACGCTTTTTAATGTATTGCAATAATCCCTGCTGCTTCCTGTTGATATTTATGATATAGTCCGGTATGTTTACATTTGGGGTTATGTATGATTGCACAAAACAATGTTTGTTTATGCGTTTGCAAATATAATTTCTAGTGGGGAAGGTTTAATAGTCTTTGATTCAATACATTTCCCTCTATCTACGTAGATTACTATTGGTGAACCAAATTTTAATATATTTATTAAATAGAATGTTACATATGGTCCTCTCATCCAAAGATTTAACAGCTTCTAAAACAACATATTTACTGAAATGGTCAATCATGGCCATATTAAATACTTTTTTTCAACTAAATGCTATTTTAAGTGGACCACAAAAATCAATCAAAACACTTCATGGTTCATTTGACGATAATCTATTAACTATTTCTAGTGTTTTCGATGTTAAAACTTTTCTTTTCTGACAAATTTCACAAGCATTTATCACAAATTTAGAGATTTCATTTACTAACGGAACAAAGAATATATTTCCTATGTACTCTTTAGTCTTTTCAATACCAGTGTGACTAACTAAATTTTTTGTGAATTTCTACTATAAAAGTTTATTTTTCCTTTTGAAATATAGATTTTATTTTCATATTTACTCAAATTGTTACTTAGCAAATATTTGGTTGATTCACCCGATAGTATTGTATTTTTAATCTTTTCAATTCCATTGTCTTAATTTTGCAACTTTAATTTTCCTCCACTGTCGATTATTGTCAAAATTCGAGTTCTCATCTTCTCCACTTTTGCATCTGGATGATCTGTGAGCACTGTCTAATATTCATTCTAGATAAATAATGTCAATTTTAAATGTCAGCAGATGGTAACAATTAGGAGATGCAGTGAGATTTAAAATGATAAAGTACAAGAGAAAAAGGGACGCATTACCTTCTACGGTAGCCCATGAATTCAGAGGTTCATCGGTCATTAGCAGTTCTTATGCTAGAGCTTACCTTTTGCCGACAACCACCCGCTAAATTCGCATTTCCAATATCGCTTTTGGCGGGCGTTAAGTGGCCTATTAAACAATTATGTGCGGTTGCCACGAAAAAGTGAATGTAGCGAAATATCGAATAGTTAAGCGTCCAAAATTGAAAGATTATCCACACATGTAACCCACCACAATTAATTAAATTAATCAGTCTTTAATAAAATTATGAATTTCTTGAACTTAGTTGTAATAATTTTAAGTTTCCTATTACCCCTAATTTTGTATCAAAAATTAGTAAATCGATAAGCTTCCTTTTGAGATATTATACAATGAAGAGCTAGAGATTTGTCTTGGAATAAAATATGTTACAACTATGGGTCTTCTTAACTATAATAATGGTCATTATAATAATAAGAATGACAAATAAATACAAAACAACAGTAATTTAATTAATGTCGGAAGTTGTACCAAGCCCTATTAAATAAAATTACATATTCATAATAAAACAATAATAACAATGGAATAATGAGAATAATAATAAATCAAATAACGGTTTCGCAGGAACAGCATAAACTGAGTAAAAGATAAACAAACAAATAATTGATTAAAGCATTGTTATAAAATGTGCGTTAAATTAAAGAAGAAATTTTTAAATGTATGTAATGCTCAATCAACATACTAGATCTTTCATATCCCGAAATCATGAAAGCTGAAAATCACAATGACTCAAAAAATAGGAACTGCTGATGACACTTTTAAAAATGTTGAATTTTTAATATCAGAGTCATTGTTTCTGACTCCACGTGTTCTGTAACAACAATTAGATAAACAACGATCAACGTATATTTGCATTCAAATTTGTATAACCTACAAATTAAAAAACTCCAATTATTGTAATAAAATGTCATTTCTTACTATTCAATAATTCTCGCTGTAGCCACTCTGGTTCTATACGTTCTGTAACAATAATCACCTCTTTTCTTTACTCCTTTGATTATCCTAATTCCTTTATTTTTCTTACCGCTATTTCTATCTCCATACTTTAATTTTTCCTTTAATCCTACTGTAGACTTCTTCGTCTTTACCTGATGCTAAAAGTCGATTGTTTCTGAGTTTGAGCTCCCCTATATAGTTTAAATAATCGCATTAATTAATGGTGCCTGAGATCGATCGTCTCCATTTGACAAGCTTTGCCTCGTGGCCTTTCCCATCTTTTCTCATTCGAAAGAAATAATAAATTGACCCACTGCACACCACTCTTGCGATAATCTTTTCCCATTACTCATGCTCTCATGATAATAGTTTTTCAGAATCCACATTGTTAACTTAACTCGGGTTTTCCTTAATTAAATTAAGATTTTCGGTTTATGTAAGTTTTCCTGCATTTCGACCCTTTTTGCACATGTTCTGATGAATCAGTTCTCGCCACGATCACTCCCATTATCTCATTTACATCTGACCCGTTTATCAAATTTTATTTCAATGATTTTGAATTTTCAATATTCCTTTTTAATTAATTGAAGATTTTAAATTTTAGAACCCTAAAATATAAAACTGCTTTTGAAAAACAATTAATGATTTCTGTCATTTAAAATAAAGAGCAACATAAATCTACCATATAGACTAACGTTTATCTCAGTCAAAGCACCAAAAAATTATAATCTAAGAATTGCAAATTCAGTATCTGATATTGCAATACAAATTAAAGAACCTAGATCAGGTAACTACAAGCAAGTAAGATAAAGCAAAGGAAACACAATAGAAAAAATACGAAACTTCTATTTATTAAAGGTAGATATTTTATTGCAGTGTATTTAATTGTTGTTATTGAATAAAACTTTTTAAACCAATGTTTGTGTTATTATTTATATAGGACATCAAGTTGAGTACACCATCAAAAATCCCCATACCAGCTTTCATTCAACAGCTTATAATAATTTTTGTCCAGAGCAATTGATGACTTGGTCCGCAACTTCGTATTCGTATCTATGCAATTCGAAAAAATTTAAATTTATTCAAAAAAAATCAGTAATTATCTTTCAATCTTGTTTACTTGACTGCTTTTGACAGCTGAAAGTAATCAGTTATTAATGAACTAAATGACGAGAGCATATCTTCGGGTAAACCCGTTGGTACTATAAACTGTATAGTTCGAGACTCCCGTCCACGCCAGGTACACAATTCCATCATTGCTCCCTTGACCGCTTTCAGAATCGTTTCAACTCTTCGATTACACCAAGCACTTGTCATATACTGAAATGAGAATAAAATATATACCTAGGAAATTACTCAAATTTATTTTATTATCATATCCAACTCTGACAGATAATTTTTATAGAGGTTCAGCATACAACATATTTATAAATTTGAAGACACTTATGTAACATATTTATTTATTATTAGATTCATTCATTAAAAAAACCGAATTCGTGTAAAACTTAATTCGACTTGCTATTTGTTAAACTATAAAATGTTTACCTAGAGTTTCTCTGTTTATATGCGTTTTAGTTATTGAGACAATATCAAATGAAAATGTTGTATTGATGTACGGAGAGAGATTTCTGGTGAAAATTGACAAAGTCAAATTGATGGATAAATCTGTGGAATTGTGAAAACCCTTTCATGCAAGTATTACGACTAGAACATAAGATTTCTTTATCAGGATACATATTAAGTAAAAGTTCATCAGAAAGCAAATGAATATAGGAATACAATGATCAACGAAAAGCTGTAGTAGAAAACCTATGAAGCGAATATCTTGTAACATCTGATATATATATCTGAGAAACAAGAATTCTGACAATCAGTGTTCAAAGAATTATCAAGACAGAGAAAATTACACTTGTCATCAGAAGAACCTAGCCGTTGTTAACTGATGATCTGAAACCGAAAGGATTGAAATCGTGTCAAAAGTATAGATATCATAGATGGAATGTATATGTCAATAAAGCATAAATCTGACAGTACAAAGGACTTTGAAGGAATAACAAGCGTTTGTGAGATTAAGAAAGAGGTTGAATCCCAGCGTTCTTCACTGTTTTAAATGTAGACTAATTTAGACATGATAGATCTTACAAAATAATTAAAGCTTCAAACAACAAAATATAATTTAAATAAATAGACAATTCGTTTTCTTAATTTTTCTTAATTGAAAATTTTCGAAATGTGTACTGTTCCTTCAAATATGAACATATTAAAAAATACAAATATACATAAACAGGATATTCCGGAAATAAATATTCAAGTTTATTGTTGAAATTATTTAAATGATATTTAATTGGTTCAGTAGATTTGTGTTAAGTTTTTTGCAGTAGATTTGTGTTAAGTAAATTTATTATTTTGAATTTGAATACACAATTTTCGAGAATTAATCATAACTGTAAGTATCTTATTAAGAAATAAAATTATTACATATTTGATTTTAAAGGTCTTATGATGTCGAAAGAAATTCCGAAAAAAACAAAATTAAAAGAAAATTTTATCGACTTAGCCATGGAGAAGGTGTAACAGCAGTTGACAAATCATATTGTATGAATGAATTAGGTCAATAAAAAATGAAACCAATATTAGAAAGAGCTGGTATTTCTACAAGCAAGAGAATCGCTTCATATGTCAGAAATGTCGCAATAGTAATTGTTTCGACCAGTCAGAGGGGGATTGCCTCTAACTGGCAGTTTGTTGGTTGATTGTTCTCGCGCCTGTGTGCAGAATTATGGTAAATGTATGTGCGCACACAGACGCGAGCAATGGGTATGATTATGATTATTTTTTAATTAGATTTGTGAATTTCAATTGATTTAGATTTGTTTTGCTGTATAAAAGGAATTTTCGAATTGTTTCTGGAAGTGTGAATTCTTTGTATAATTATAATTGTTTATCTGTTTATCGAAACCGGAACGTTGACAATAATTAAATGGATCCAGAGTATGACTATTTATTCAAGCTTCTATTAATTGGAGATTCTGGTGTTGGAAAATCTTGTTTATTACTCAGATTTGCAGATGATACTTATACTGAAAGTTGCATAAGCACAATAGGAGTTGACTTTAAAATCAGAACTATTGAATTAGATGATGAAACTATAAAATTGCAAATATGGGATACAGCAGGTCAAGAAAGATTTAGAACTATAACCTCGTCTTATTACAGAGGAGCTCATTGAATTATTGTTGTGTATGATGTTACCGTACTCCAGTACTTTCAGTAATATTTTTCCCTTCCTGTCTCTCCATAATTTGTACAGTTCCTGTGTTATTACTGGCAGCTACCAAGATATGCCATGTTCTGCTCTTTTTTGATGTTCCGATTTTTCCTGCTCTCCTAAGATCTCTAATAGGCTCTTTTCTTATTTCTTTATAATTTGGAATTCCTTTTTCTCTTTTGTACTTATTAATTAGCAATGACCTTTCTTCTGCTTTTTTGTCTGATTTCTTTTATTTGCTCCTCCTTTCTCTTTTCTCAAATTTTTTCATTTTCGTTCTCTTTTCCAAGTTCCAGAGTGTTATCCCAATCTCCCTATCGGTTTTCTCCCAGGTTATTTTATTTATTTATAATATTATTCATTATTTAGGCATCCTCAACAAAATCTATATATAATAGATAAAATTAATATTAAAATCAAATAAATTATTAATCAATAAATTAAATCGATTTATTTAAATTATATTATTTTATGATTATAGGAAATCAAATTTCCAAACTCGAATTTTCTAACATTTTAGATTACTCATTCCAAGAATCATTCGTAAAACTTTAAAAATCGATAAAATTCAATTAGAAATAAATAATTTTTTAAATAATAATTTAAATATTAAAAAAAAATTTTAAAGTCTTATTACCTCTTTTACAGTATGAGTAAGGAGTAGAGGAAGATTTAGACAATATATATCATGAAGAAAACAAGTTCGAAGAATATTGCGTATTGCATTGTGAATAGGAGAAGGAAAACGAATTTCTTTCTGGATGTCTGATTCATCAATTACAAGATGAAAAACAACAGCGACAACATTAAGATTCGAATGGCAAGTTATATAAACATCACCGACTTCTAAGCATTGTGATGATTCTAAAATAGAATCGTTCTCGGTAAATACTAGGTTTAACAGATTTTACTCGAAATTTTATTCGGACTTTTTTGATTGGCCAATATAAGTATTTTCTTAATTTCATCTAATTGGTGCTCTAATTGCGGAAAATGGAAATCTGTGCTCATTTCACATAAATGTGCAAACTCTGATTTAAAAAAGCAAAAATTCAAAATATATTTAGCACAAATAAATAAATATCTTTTTTTGTTTAAATATACTGAACTCAAAACTATTTAGATTATTTTTACTTTTAATAATTTATAGCATTATAAATCAGTATTGAAAGATGATATATACAAATTGTATAGGGTATTTTTATAGGGCATAAATAATTATTAGAGGGCTAAATAAGTGAGGGAAGAAATGGAAAATGAAAAGGCAACAAATCAATAAAACTATGCAATGAAATAAAACAAAGTTAAAAAATTAATAGTAATTGATAAGTACAAGTAGGAAAAGGATTTCGACAAACAAAAACTAAATTGAGACAAAATTTTCATATCTCGGCAGCATGTTCGAGAAGACTGATGGATCACAGGGAAAGTCGGAGAAAAGTAAAGGGCAGAACTAAGTGAGATTTTATATAGCATTTTCATAATAGGTTCAACGATTTTCATAATTAATTCAACGATTTTCATAATTAATTCAACGATTTTCATAATCAATTCAATTAATTTTATAATTAATTTAAACTCCTAAAATTATAAAATTTAATTTAATCATTATGAATAATAACGACTCAATTATTTCAAGTACATCTACAAGACTCAGCCAAAATTTTGGAAAAATCTCTAAAGAAAAAGATAATTTAATTAGTTTAGTCATTGAGGACGGATTAACAATTGTGGTTGCTGCTGCTCAACTACGAATAAAGTAGGATCGACTAGATGCATTGTCGCAATATACAAAAAAGCCAGAATCGGGCCTTTTACCAATCAAGAGTACGAGCCTACAAGTAAAAAGGGCCTGCTAACAAAATCAATGATCAAGGTTTGTTGTACATCAACAGTACACAATGCACTTGGCCAAATGCAGATTACGTGTAAGTCCCTTTGCAAGGATCAACGATCGAGTAAACTCTATTGAAAACTTAGAAAAGCGAAAATGTTTATGCCACTAATTATATATTGACTGCGCCAACCGAAACATTGAAACAAATATTTATTGACCAATCAGGTTTTAGTTGCAAAATTCGAAAAGGATTTTATTCAAAACAACAAAGAAGACATTGAAATGCAAAACCGAAAGAGAATATTGCTGATGTAGGAGCTAGTATTACATAAGATTCAAATTTATCTATTCGTTGTTGTTTGTTACAAGATGGTTCCACAAATCACACAGATAGTAGTGAATGGATACTTTCGGGAAGTTGCTATTTAATTGCTTTGGATTAGTTTTTGTGTGGTCTGTTTCAGTTGAAAGTCATCGTAATATTCAGTGTCTTATATCTATGGCTATAGAAATAAAACTTAACAAAAACGGTACAAAACTACAAGAACATGGAGAAACTAGTTCAATCAATATACAAAATCAATATACTCAAAATATTAGAACTTTTCAAGTTTTTTCTAAACTCCTTATGGCCATCAAGCTCAGAAAAATCAAAGGGATTATAATATCGGGGAAACAAGCAGAAAATCAATGAGAAAGAAACGTTATTATCTTCAAATAATGAGTGAAAACATAAAGAAATGGAAATTCATGAAAAAGAAGAATAGATACAGATAACTCGGATGAAGAATTACAAGCTCAAAGAGATATTTTAACAACCAGAGAGGGGGACAACTCGATTATTATATCGAAATAATTCCAAAATAAATGTCATGCATAAATTCCTAAAAAACGTGAAAAGTAATTAAAAATAATTTATAATACAAATGTTGACTAAAAGTGATATTTAAGCACTTGAATAATGATCTCATATTTATATTTTTAAAATGGCTAAAATAAATAAACTTATTATAATTTCTTTTAAGTAAATGTTAAGGCTTGAATTTTGATCCATCTAGATATGAGATCATTATTCAAGCTCTTAAATATTACTTTTTATCAACATTTGTGTTATAAATTATTGTTAATTAATTTTCAGGTTTTTAGGAATTTTATGAAATTTATTTTATAATTATTTTGATATATAAGTCAGATCGATTATTAATTATAATTAAATAATTAAATCAATCGCCAAAAATGTATTTTTCTAAAACATTTCTAAAACAAATATCAGAAATTCTAATGAATATTTAACCCAATTTTAACTCAAAAATAATTCTTACGATGTTTTTTGTCATTTGCATGACAATTCAACGTAGTTTCTTTAAAAATACATTAAAAACATTTTCAAAATTGTCTAAAATAGAGTTATTACAGCGGCGCATTTCTATATATCGAAAGTTTGCATGTGTTTTTTTAGTATGTGTTGTGTGCAGTATTTAATTTTTCTACACATTTTTAGGTTTCGATAGTGTAAGGCGTATCTCATACCAATACCAATGATGTGAGTCCCTTACGCCACTATTAGTTATCTCGAACTGGTTAGCAACAGAGCCCCTTACTCCCTTGTGGTTTTTCAAGGTCAAGTCGCGATTATTGATTTAAATTTTTTTTATTGATTTTTAAGTGCAAATTTTTCAAATTAGAAATTCAAGGATTGATTAAAATATGCAATTATTTATTAAAAAGTGCAAATATTGATTTAAAAGTGAATTTTTACCTTTTCGTTTTATCTCACTGTAGCGCGGGAGTTTGAGATTTTCAAAATATTATTTCGACTAAAATATAGAGGGTGACGTCACGTAAATCTTTGCTGACCACAACATTTTTGTATCTCTTCAAGATTTTTCTGGCGAAAATTTTAAATTTTTCAAAGAGAGAAACTTGACTAGAAACAGATTATTTGAGATATTTGGAAATTTTCTTTGTGTAAAATATGGAGAATCACAAGCCCTACAACTTTACTGACCACGATTTGTTCAAATATTTATTGGAAAATGGTCAAAAATATAAAAAAAACAAACTTATAATGATAGTGTAAGGCAGTGTTTCCCAAACCCTTGGTACAGCGTACCACCTTCATCATTTTCATTACATAATGTACCCATTTGCTTTAAAATTTCATATGATTATATTTTTTAAATCTTTTTTAAAATATACGACCTTTAAGTTAAACTGTAAGGCGTATCTCATAGCACTATAGATGAGAATATCAGCGCGAAATCAAAATAAGTATGTATGTTTCTATAACGTAAGATTATTGATTTTTTCTTATATTACAGGAAACGCATCAAATCAGTTTCTGGTGTATTATAGATGCTTCTATTCCATCCAAACCGATGTATTGAACAAGATGGACGCAGAAAAACAACAAAATGTGTCCATTTCCTTGAAATATAAAGAAAAATATTTTGTTACAATTTATTTTCAGAAAATAAAAATCGGTTTTCTGTATAAATAAGTTTTATTTAAGAAATGATTAATATGAATTATAAAATCCGTTGGTTCGTGTATTGAATTGAATTAAATTTTTTTTGAGGCCAGCACTTTTGTATTCGCCAATTTTTATCTATGATCTTTAGCACCACTAAAGTGATAATAGGCTATTTTAGAGGCCCTTTAATAATTTTTTTTCTCATTAAAAAGCCTAAAGATGGTGGTTTGTATTTGGTCAAGCATTCTATGATCTTTGGGCACCCATGCAATAGACTAATCAACACCTTCGATGATCATGGACACTGTTATTTTGTATTGTTAATAAATTTTTCTTAGTTAGGATAACCGCTTGATGAAACTCTCTGATGTCATTCCCAATTCCTTTGAAATAGTTTTTGAAGCTACAATCATTATATACCCAAAAATAGATCAATTCTAATACTATACCAACAGGAAGTTTCAAGAAATGCCCCTTTTAAAAAACTTATTTCTTTCCTGCAAGTCCTTTGACTTCTTAATTTCCTTTCTGTTTGAATTATTGACATCAGAGTAACAAGTATGACAAACGCGTACTTTTTATAATAATCACAATTCCTTTGGTAATTGAATTTCATTCTCATAGCCATTAGGGAGTAATTTAGGAATTTTTATTCAATTATTATATCCTTGAAATCAAAATTTAAAGTCATTAGAAATAAATTAATTATCGATTAATAAAAATATATAATTTAATCGAATAAATTATTGATGTCAATAAATTTAATATTCATTTGGAAATTATTATTTATTTATTAAATTCCTTTAAATTAATATCGAATATATAAAAGAAAATTTAGAAAAAACAAACTATTTTTCATTCCAGAATAAGTATTAAGGCGGCTGTCAACAAGTAATACCATCCCGGTAAGATTCCTTGAATATAAACTTAATGCTGTATTGAGCCTATTGGCAATGATTTCTGGCTGCAAAACGCTATTAATATTATTATTATTATTATTATTATTAGCAGAATTTGTGATACAGCCATTATTAATATTTGTGTTAATATTAATGCTGTTATTATTATTATTGTTATTTGACTCATTCAATGAGCTGGACAGAGATAGCAAATCAAGAGCATCAACACGGATTATTCTCATGTTGTGAGTCGATCTCATCTGACGGCCCAGATGGATAGTAAAACTTTCTTCCCAAGGAAGATGATCAGAAAATGATATTGAAGATATTGAATTTCTGGAAATTTTGTTAACGGAATTGGAAATTTGCTCCTGTTTGATTCCAAGCTTTTTATTGAAGCTAAAAAAAATCAATTAATATTATTATTTTTTATTATTAATTATTATTGACTATTTTTGTAATTTTATTATTATTATTATTATTATTATTATTATTATTATTATTATTATTATTATTATTATTATTATTTATTATTATTATTATCAATATTATTAAAATGATGATTGCTTGGTAGCAGCATTTATTATTTAAAACAATAAAATGATAATTTAAGCCTTTTACTGCAAATAATGTATTTAATGAAATAATAGTCCTTGTCGTATAGTCGAAAATTCTTTCATTAAATACATTATTTGCAGCAAAAGGCTTAAATTATCATTTTATTGTTATCAATATTATTATTATTATTATTTATTATTATTTATTAAAAAGAGCTTGAAGACTATAAATCAGTAATATATCAAAAACATCGATATATTACTGATTTATAGTCTTCAAGCTCTCTTTTTAATAAATTCAACTGAAAAAATAATCAGTGGTGAAGTTGGAAAAAGAATTTCTTATTATTATTATTATTATTATTATTATTATTATCATTATTATTATTATTATTTATTATTATTATTAATATTATTATTTATTATTATTAATTATTATTATTATCATTATTATTATTATTATTATTATTATTTATTACTATTAATTATTATTATTATTATTTATTATTATTAATTATTATTATTATTATTATTATTATTATTATTATTATTATTATTATTATTATTATTATTATTATTATTATTATTATTATTATTATTATTAATTATTATTATTATTATTATCATTATTATTATTATTATTTATTATTATTAATTATTATTATTATTATTTATTATTATTATTAATATTATTATTATTATTATTATTATTATTAATATTATTATTATTATTATTATTATTATTAATTATTATTATTATCATTATTATTATTATTATTATTATTATTATTATTATTTATTATTATTAATTATTATTATTATTATTATTATTATTATTATTATTATTATTATTATTATTATTATTAATTATTATTATTATTATTATTATCATTATTATTATTATTATTTATTATTATTATTAATTATTATTATTATTATTATTATTATTATTAATATTATTATTATTATTATTATTATTATTATTATTATTATTATTATTATTATTATTATTTATTATTATTAATTATTATTATTATTATTATTATTATTATTAATTATTATTATTATTATTATTATTATTATTATTATTATTATTATTATTATTATTATTATTATTATTATTATTATTATTATTATTATTATTATTAATATCATTATTAACATTAAACTTACTCTGATAATTTATTAAGAATTATTGATGATGATTTAGAGCGAGAAATTTGCTTGGATTTGTAACTGGATTCGCTGGTTTTCAATTTGCCTACGATATTGGTGGAATGTTGAGTGACGAGTTCCCGGTTCAGCTTCTCTGGGCTGCTCAGCTCATCACCTTTGCCAGCATCATTTATTGAATCCAGCAGTAGCGCACTCGAGGCGTTCATGATGAAATTGCGGAAATCTCGTTTTTGTTCTTCTCGTAGCGCACTTATGTCACTGTTCCAGTTGATTTCCATTTGCAATCGGTTCTGGTGATATTGCTGCTCAAATCTATTAATATCGGCTTGCCTGCTGAGTCCAGAGCTGCTCTCCAGTTCCTTCATGCTATTCATATATCTATTTATATATTTATTATTATCATTCTCATTAAATTCATTAAAAAAATATTTTTGATAATAATTTACATTAATAAATTTTTTTTTATTTTTTTTTATTAATATTTATATTAATTAATTCTTATTATTATATTTTATTTATTTATATCATTAATTTTTTTATTATTATCCTTTTTTATTTATTTTTATTAATATTTATATTAATTAATTCTTATTATTATATTTTAATAAGGAACTTGTCCCATTAAATTGAAATTTATATCAAATTTGAATTGAGTTTTATAAAAAAACAAACTTTTCATCAAGATTTGATAAAACTAAATCTCGTTGAGCCACTTTATCGGATAAAGCTCGTGAAAATTGCAATTCTAAACGAGCAATAGATTCCATTCCTTCGGTTCCATGTTCAACTAATTTCAAATATGTGTTACCAAAAATTTCGAAATCAGATTGCGGCATTGGAGGCTTAAACGAACTCCAAGTCTACTGCGAAATTTCACTATTATCATAAATTAAAAAATACCTCATGATAAACTCTTTTTAAGGAGGATGAAATTACATCAATATCTCTCATATTTTCCAATGCCTCGTTAATTAAGCAGCTTTGATATCTATGGGTTTCATCATCAATAAATTTCATAAAGTAATTCTTAAAACCTAATAGGAAATAATTTATAAATTTAACTTATCATAAAGTGAACTTTCAACAGCAAATTCTGGAACCTTATGTTTTACTACATATTCATAAAATATTACATTTAATGACTTTTTAATTGGAAGTTTTATACATTCTCGAATTTGAACATGAATTGTATTGAAAAATTTTTCATTATAATCTAACTGACATTCATCATTCTTCATTAAAAAAATTAATTCGCTAATACAAATAAAAACTTCAAATTCGTTTCAATTTATATTGAAATCACTAAATTTAATTAAAATAATTGCAATTAGTAGTTCAATTATGATTTTTACACAATTTAAATCTAGTATCAAAATTTTATTATAAAAGATCTAAAGAAACAAATAATAATATAAATAGTTCATAATGTGGATTAAAAATTAATATTTATTTGGTTTTGAAATCTAAGAAACTCAGAGACGTATTTTTTTGGCTATTTAAAATTCAATTTGACAAAGTCATAAATAATAAATTTAGTTTAATGTTATTATTTTGGTAATTATTAAGCCAGTGTTGATTCAAATTTAAATTTGTTATAAATAATAGATTAATTGAAACACTTAAGATTGTAAAATTGTTAATTTCAAAATGCCAGCTAAGCGCGATGTAGCTAAAGCTATGGTAGAATTAGAATCTTTGAGAGATAGTTCTCAAGTGAAAAGATTGCCACTGAGTGTGACTATAAAAGAGTTAATAGAATTTTGCAATTCCAACTATAAGACAGATTTTTTCTTAAATCCAATGGAAGAAAATCCTTTCAAAAGCCACAGAAAACCTATTTGCTCGATTATATGAACGATTTACATATTAAATAGTTAAGTGTGAAATTTATTGTTGCTTAATGTACTTATAAAATTTCTTAAATATATGTTATTTACAGAAATATTATTTTTAATCACAACATTTTATTTGTATTTTATTTTACATTGATTGTTTATAACAAAAATATTTTTAAAATTTTTGAGGTTATTTAGATTTTGGTGGACATGGTTATTCATCAATCAATTTTGTTTAATTAAAATCAATTCGTGTTACAAACTGATTTTGCACTTGGTAAGTATGTGATTTTGAATGCACAAAAAAGGACAAAGAAATCAAGTTGTGCACGTAATAATATTTGTGTGCCAATGAGTCATTCAATGCGTAAATCGGATCTAGATCTGGATTTGTGTGTTTATTTCGTACCACAAAGTTATACATACAATGGTTATTTGTTATCAATTGACATTGTGCTGCTCTTCGACACGTTTAGTCATTTATGTCACATTTAACTTAAAATTTGAAAATGAATTCATAAAAATTTAACAGACTTTTAAAAGCGGTTTTCGTCGAGATCTTAGATATATATTCATCTGAGATCACTGCGAAAGCTGATTATGAAGTCATTAACTTCAATAAATATTACGAGGTAAGTTATAAATTATTACTCAATATGATAAAGTTCTATTGTTAAAACCAGATTATATAATATATTTCATAGTTATCTGTAGTGATTTGGTATTTTACATTGTATATTGAACTTTGTTGATTAACTATGTTTACAGTTTTTGTTTTACTAAAATAATTCTGTTTTGTTTTCGTTACTTTATTTTGTACTTTAGTAATATGCATATTGTTTTGTTGAAATGTGTAAAAGAAAATCAGGGAGATCCATACGTCAAAGTTATTTTTGATTTAGCATTTATTTGAAAAAGATTGATTTAGGTTTTGCAAGATAATGATTTTAAAGTTTCTCTTATTGAAACATTAGATTTTGTATTTCATCCTGAAGAGTTGAAAATGATTTGTAGTGATATTATGAAATGGGATGAATATTTTAGTGCAATTATATTTACTAGTCCTAGAGCGGTGCAAGCGTTTCAAATGTCTGGTTTACCAGGTAGTTAAACATTTTGCTTAATTTTTAATAAAATGTAAAGCTAAGAAAAACGTAATTTGTTTTGTGGTTGGTAATGCGACTAAAGCTGTTGCAGAATCTCTTGGGTTTGAAACTGCCGGCGCTGAAAGTGGAAATGCTGATGTTTTACTAGATACAATTGTTAATTATGATAGAAATGGTATTAAACACTTTTTTGCAAATAGAGTAATTGGTAAAGTTTAGCTTTAACTAAACCATTATTATTTCCATGCGGGAAGATGCACAGACCCGTTTTACCAATCAAATTAGAGGAAAATGGTTGGAAATATTAAAAGAAAATTGAGTATACTGAATTAGTTTTTATATTAAAGGTATCCAAGTGAAGTCTGTAATTGTTTATTCCACAAAAGAATCTACTGAATTATCAGATCGATTGAAACTTTTATTTACGGTATTACATAATTTTGCTAATTGTTTATTCCATCTCTATTTCAAATTTTCCATTGACTAAAGTTTATCATAAAACTAATAAATATTTATTTATTACATTTCGTAAGAAATTAATTTAGTAATTTCAACATTTCATTATTATCATGTTATTATTGCAGTTAAGTGCAAATTTTATTTTTTCAATCGATTATTAAGATTACTGAATAAATTGAGAGAATATCTAACAAGTTTAATATTTATTTTTCATTTTGACATTAATATCTGTACCATTTTATTAGTAATATAGACTTATATACATTTGTGCATCATATATATATATATATATATATATATATATATATATATATATGCTGTTTTGTTTACATAGGTTATTTTCACAGTAAGCTTAACAGTCCATTTATTTAAATATAATATTTTTGTCTGGTAATTGCAATTTTATTAATTTATTGTTCCCAGCAGAGTTCAATGAACTAATTTATGGTGCCTAGAGGTGTGTGGTTTTAATGATTTGTGGTTACTGACAATTTGTCAGCAACTCCTTCCTGAATGCCTTTATGATCAGTATTCATCTGTGTACTTAAAGGAACGCCCGTGTTAGTAATGTAGGCAGCTTCATTGCTAGAGACTACTTTCGGCTTCTTAGTTGCCAATCGATCACTTAGCTAAGATACACCTTCCGATCAATCATTAGTTATTGGTTGCCTAACCTAATGAAGTCCATTCGGAAATCCGTTCGCGCTGTTGAAATTCGTTATCTGGATGCATTTCGCACTAGGCTTCTTGTTCATTTCTTTGACGTCGACGTGATTGGTTAGTCTGGCAGTCTTGGCTGTGGTGTCGGGGATTTGACCCGCTGGAATGAGATTGCATACTTCCTTCGTCTTTAAGCTTAGGATCCTCCTTCGCAACTCATTTTCTCCTTGCTTTGTTCACTTATGAGCCCATTTCGTGGCCTTTTGGAGTCTGATGATCCACTGTAGCTCTTGGACCTGCTGTGGTGTGAATCAGGCCTATTGATTTTTGTCGAGTTCGTTTTGGGTGAGACGCCTTGAGTCTTCCATCTTTATCTATCATTCTGGAGGCCTTGAACAAACCAATGCATTATTTACCCTGATCCCTCGCTTGTCCCCATTTAATGTTAATATTGATTTAATTCTACCGCATCGCTCATGTCGGTGGAAATCCCTAATTGATTAATATTTAAGTTATGTGACTAATCATATGGCACCGATACAGCTGGATTATATTCACTTACTTGCACGTGGCACTAACTGTGATATTGTTACTGGTTGAATCTGCTTGTTCCCAGCTATTTCCACCTTCAGTTAATAACTTTCTGTACACTCCACCATTTAACGCGGTTCTCATGTAGCGTGTCGTTAACAAAGAAACAGATTTAATCGATTTCTAATTTCCTGAAGATTTTCAGCTATTTCATGTTTTGTCAGCCGACAGAATCGTGCAGACTAGCGCCAGGTGTACTTAGCGCGTATGAAACGGGATATTAGAAACTTTCCACTTTACCCTTTTAGTGGGTTTTGATCCAAACCTCGAAACGGTAAATTTGGTAGTTTTGAATACTTCCGGAATCATTTGTAATACAAATTTGAAAGCTTCCCCTTTTATATTCAGTGTTTTATATAATTTCCAATGTTCTGTCAATTTGTTGTCACGATTTTTTTTCTGAATTTATTTTTCGTCCCCCTTGGTCCAATATCGGATTCAGTGTAACGAAATAGTTTTTTTGCTCTGGATATTGATATATTATTATTACTATTTATAACTAGCGGTGCTTACTAGGGAATGTAAATTCATACTAAAAGATAAAATAAAGTTGACAAAAAACAAGTTTAAATTTCCATTTCAGGATTTTTATTTCAAAAATATAAAATATGAAAAATATAAAGATTAATGTATTATTATAAATCTAAACAAATTGTAATAATGTTGTTGGATTTTATTAATTCAAGTCGGTAATCTCTGACTCCGTGTGTCTTTCTAATTGTAAATGACAAAACAATAAACTACCCAACGTATATTTGAATCACAAATCTCTCACAATCCAACGATACAATCAACGACAGAGTTTTACCAGTTTAATCGATTCTCCGCTAGGCGCTGATCCTTTGTCAAAATCTTTATCAATAATCACCTTATAATCGAACTTTTCCTATTTGATCTGGTCCGCTTCCAATTCAATTTTCTTCTCAATTATTTCCTAACTCTATCCGTTCGTTTTCCTAACTTCCTGATTAACCTAAGCTCAGTTTCTTCTTGCACGTAGCTGAGGCAAAATGCCGGTTTGCTCTGATTTTCCCATTCCTTATATATACTCTTCGAAATCAGGATGACAAATGGTTATTGCTGAGCAAATCTCTCTCTTGACATTCGACTCCACATATCTGCTTCGGCTGTCACCCAGAATGGTCCAACGAACAAAGATAATTAATGGCCCGCCTGGGCCTTTCTGCACGCACAATTTTTTTCTTGGTCTTCTCCAATTAATCATTGTGACACGATAATGGGCCCAAATCTTCCTTCTGTTTACTTTTCTCTTTGTTTACTCAACTCGGGATTTCTTTCTACTAGCTAATTTAATAAATAGCATGACTACCATAATAAAATATCCTTTATCTAATAATCCTCACTCAATCTCGAACCGTAACATTAGGACAAATCCATAATTTATGGGGAACCTAGCAAATCGGATAGTGCCAGTTTAAGCATATATTGGGTTGAAGCATAACTAATGGCCGTTGTTTACGACTTCTTCCCAACGATCAAAAGGTGTGGCACCCAAGCTCCGAGTTTTTGAATTTTCCCCATAAAATGTTTAATTTTTCTCGACTAGACACTCCGTTTTAATAATCGGAAAAATAACAAAAATTAGCTCAGGCAAAAAAATCTAATTCCCCATCTTGTAAAAGGAAAACTTCTCTTTCGAATAACACAAAAATTATGCATATAAATTTATTTTTACCTCGTCATTTTAAGGACAACATAAACGGCCATTAATTATGTTTCAAATATATATATATATATATCGATCGATCGGCGGGGGGGGGGGTAAATTTGTATCAAGTATGTTATACTCCCGACGGTTTATAAATAAAAATATACGATATTAATATAGCCGTTTAAAAATGATAAATTGGTTGGAGGAAGTTACATCGGTAGAAGTATAAGAAATAATATGCATGGTTTTTCAACATGAAATTATACCAAATGAGCAGCTATGTGTGCACTGCAGCAAGAATATGAAGATTAAAAGAAACAATAGACATGTTGAAATGTATGAATGGCAGATGCAGTAATTACCAAATAGCGTTGAGTTTAAGAAAATGTTTATGGTTAAAAGCTTTTAAAATCCCAGTCAAAACGATTTTAACATCTTTGATTTATATAGCTCAAGGCGTTCAACAGGTCTTGATAACGTTATTTCAACCAACATCCCATTAGACTGGGTGGTTCCGGGATAATAATTTCAAATCGGCGAGACAAAATTATACTTTAATGTGAAAAACCATCGTGGTAGCTACATATATATATATATATCTGTTTGTTGGGCATTTTGTATCGTTGATACATCCCATAAACCAAGATTAGGGTTTGATTCTAGCCCACTATAAATACAAATATTCCACTGTTTTTCATAAATACAACTTTGAATCCTGAAACTGGCGTGTATACCCAGCACGGTGAATCCTATAACAATCGACTTAAGATGAAGATCAAAACAATAAAAGGCATGACAACAAATCAACGAAATAGTTTATTGAAGGAATTTATGTTTAGAGAAAGAAATAAAAAAGACTCAGTTTTGGAATTTTTTCAATTACTTGCTAATATAACGATAATCCTGTAACATACCTGATTCGTAAAGGTTAGAACGTTTCGACGTTATTCGGCTCATCGGTATATTTAGTAAAGAAAATATGAGGAAACAAGTGAAAGCCAAATATGCTCGAAACTCATCTACCAATAGAAATCGAGATTTTGTATTCAAAGGATTTTATGAGCTTAAACTAATTTCAAATTCCATTTATCATAGAAATAAATTTTATCATAAATCTATTTATCATAAATTCCCCATTAATCCCGGAATTGTTCAGAATGATCAGAACATACCGGATTTGTTGATATTTTTCAGTCCGTCGGGCATCGCATTTTCTGAGAAGGTTTTGAAAGGGGAAATACTTTCGAAACATTCTCATTTAAAAGTAAGATTTTTGGACATTATTTGCATATCGAAAAGTAAAATGTTACACAAATCGTAATGAGAGATTATTTTAATTTTTAAATAAAATTACTTTCGAATTAAGTTTGGGTCTATGGGTCCAGCAACAAGTGCCCAGTTGATATCTGCTGGGTTTAACGTGGAACTGGAATCGCGCTCTCCCAAACCGGAGGCTTTATTGAAAGCAATCAAAGGTCTTATAGCTGTTGGATAAACCTGATATAGAAGGGTTGATATAAATTGTCTGTTTTGCATGAGTCGTTCCTACAGGATATCGATTAGAGTTTTGCTCATATCTTTGTTTATTAACCTAAACTGTATTTTATATTGCTTTAAATTTCATAATTGTGCCAATGCTTTGAAAATAGATTCTGCCCTTTTTTATTGATTTAGAAAGTCATTTTTCACCAAGTAAGTCGTAGTTTTTATTTCTATCAATATCTAAAGAAAGTTGTTTCTTATTTATTTGATGTTTATTTTCAATATTAGTTAATTTAACAGTCAAAATTTGATTAGAGAAATTTATATTGACGTGGATGAGATGGAAATTACAAATAAATAAATCACCGAGTTTACTTCATATTTTATGGTAGATGTGTTTGAGGTGGAAATTTTGGAATTATTTTGAATTAATGAATCTAATGGAAACAGAATCAATGCTGAATAGATAAATGTGTGTGAAATGTACATTTAAAAATTATAGGAAATCAATGAATTGGTAGAAGAGTTGAAGTGAAAGGGATTTTTCGGTCTTTTTATGATAATTGTAGTTGAGAAACCCAATATATGGCGACATGATAAATTCGTTTGTAACTCCGTTGGTGACAATGTGTCGTCACTTTTTATAAGTTATAAAACTTAAATAGTCATCAATTGTTTTTATTAAATAAATTTACTAATATATCTAATGTTTTGAATGCAAATTTGCATGAAACCTTATTTTAATTTCTTAATTTATTGTCTTAAGACTGCCATTTTTCTTAAAATTACAAAAATGTATGGTGGTGTTACGGGTGCCTTGAAAGGGTTAATTACTGTCTATTTTCTGATGGCAGAGGCTCGATTTGTTAGAGATTGTTTTAGTCATAAATCATTAATTAATTATAAGGTTATTTCAATATAAATAAAAGCAACATAAGGAATCGATTTAGTCTGGGATAGGAAAGGGAAAGTTATAGTGATTACTTAACATAAATTAATAAAGCCTTTGAACTCGTTCATTATACAAATATGCTAAACCTGAACTCTTGGTATTTCACTAAAATTGTTCAACTAAAATCAATCTTTAACGGGAAAACATTATTTTTAGTTTATAATAATTGCACACAGCTACGAGACATCTCTAAATCAGCAGTGTTTATTGGATTATATGGTTGAAAGTGAAATTATCAAAACTGATCTTAAAGATATGAAATATTTAAAGAAAGTTGATGAATTTACATTTACTAACAATAGAGAGCAGTGTTTCTGGACTTCTTTGTACAATGCCTCATCGTAATATTTTTTAAAGTCATATGCCCGTTGGCCCCTTTTAAGTAGCTGTCAAACTTCGATAATCAGTATTGCCAGTAGGCAAAAATAACGGTCGATGAAATTGCTGTATGCACGTTGTTATATTTAGTTGTGAATGAGCATATTTTATTAAAAAATATATATGTGAAATATTTGATAATTGCTAACGTGTCCGACCAGTGGGAAACACTGGATTAGATGAGGCTAAAATTACAATGTGTTTAGAAAATTATAAATTAATTGGCAAATGCAAATTCAATAAAAATGGTTGAGAATAAATGACAGGCTCATTCCTTGAAATGGGCGACTTATACAGTTGTGTATGGTCATGGAAAGTTAAATTTGATCAAATGAAATTTATTGAAGGCTATTAGTTAATAGTTTGAATAGTTAGTATTTTTATGTAGGTCAATTCAAATTATGTTGGTGAAATTGACTTTAAAAGTAATGGCTTGCTAACTCAAAGCAAGTTGAATACACATACGCAGTCCATGGTTTAATAAATAGTCTAATTTAAAGTAGGTCAAAAAATATATGGGTGGTAGAAAACTCACTAAATGTATGTATGTGTGTAATGGGCAATAAATAAAAGTTAGTTCAACAACTTTTAAAAATTTTAAATTATTATAAAAAATTATGTATGTCAAATTGACTTTAAAAGTTGATAATTGAGAGTTCCTTATACAGTATTTCGACAATAAATGGCTAATTTCAAAGTTTTTTTTCTCAGGGTAACCGGAAGCTCTTCGTCATGATCCAGCGTATGGCAAGTGTATTGCATTTTGAAGGGTTTTATGGAGAGTGAACTCTTAATTTATATGTATTCCTTTGAAAGAATTTTTCTTTTAGTTGATTGTCTCCAGATTTATAATGTTAGATTATTCTTGACGAATGTCTTCAATATGTTCTCTGTGCAATTGACGAAAATTAATAAGTTAACCAATTCATTCTACAAATTTATGTAAAATTTAGCTTGGGACATTTTTATAATAAAGTTTAGAAGATTAGACTATTTATATAGCCTTTGACTAATGAGAATAAAGCATTAGTATTGTAATATCTTTGGTAATCATGCTCTTGAATCGGACATGTGTCTGTTAGTCTAAAAGCAAAAATCATAATAATACATTTTTTTTAAATTATAAAATAATTCAAAATAAATAATAAAAATTGATGATTTGTTTCAGATTTTGACGATTCTAATTTTGGTTGAATAATCTATTAATTTTTCGAAATTCTTTCACTGATCTTTGATTTATTTGAATATATTTTTATGGAATTTTGAAGATTATTATTTTCCATTGATTTTTCTAATTTCATTTAATGCAAGTATTCAATTTTGATATTAGCAAGGGTTTTATTGAAATACTGATTATCTTCATATATTTTCGCACGAACTTTTAACAAAGTTTCACATCTCAATTCAAATCTGATTTCTAAATTATATTTCTCTTTCGGATAGTCTTACTGAAGGTACTTTCAATCATCGCGGTCTATCTACTATATTCAAAAGATTCAAAAGCACATCAGTGTTTTTTTGAATTGTTTTGTTTCCAATTATTTTCTTACAATATATTTCAAATATTGAACTAATTGTTAAGAATACCTAAATAACAAATTTATAAATAAATAAATAAAATTAATTGTGAGAAGATCGTCATGACAAACGGGACGATCTATAGAAACTTAGAAAAAATATGAGAAAGAGGAATGAAACAAAAGAAATCAGACATGAAAACAAAAACAAAGGTCAATACTAATTAATTAGTACAAAAAGGAAAAGGAATTTCAAAATCGAGAAAAATAGAAAAAACAACAATAACCTTATCTTGACAGCTTATCAGAAGTAACATGAACAAAACAAAAACAAATTAAAGTAAAGAATTAAAACAAAAATTGAAGGAGAAAATGAATCTATTCTTGAAAATCATGATTGAAATAGCGAGATATTGAAAATTGAGCATAAAGTCTGTTAATAAGCAATCAAGTGAGGACTCTTACAAAGATCTCCACAGACGAAGAATTTCAGTGTAGATTACCAAACATACCACTACCCAAGGCGAGTAACTTTTTATCCATTCATCATCATGCTGTAAAAGGAGTTTGAATTAAAGATTTATTTCTCCAAATGGAAACGAAAAATTCCAATAAAGAAAAGTGACTTAAACGTGTTTCAAAAGCAGTATTTTTAATATACTTGACAAATCTATTGACAGTTCTGTTGTTGAGATTGATCTTGACCTGTGAATATTTAATTACGTAGAATGATCAATTTAATATACAAAGATTTATAATAATTTATTGACTTTATCAAAATAAAACTTTGATTTGTTTATTTACACCAATTTAAAATCAAACTTTTGAGTTATTCATTTGGAATTTTATGTTGCCAAGTTAGATTAAGGTAATTAAAATCAACTCAACAACTGGTTTAAGCTTAATATTTAAAATTCCAAGAAGAATAAATGGCGGATTATATTAATTCATGGTGTAAAATTGTTGTGCAAAACATGTTACTATTATCACTTTTCATCAATTTCATTCAATGTATTGAGTTCATTAAATTGCGTATTCCTAACTATGCTACATCTTTTTGTACTAATCGAATGAATTTTTCGCATTCTTTTGGCTGTACTTCAAAAAGTGAAGGTAACGTTGGAACAGTTCTTGTTGTAAGGACGTTGGTAGAGATGAAGTTGAAATTATCTGACCAAAAAGAAGAGCAATTAATTTTAGTTATGCCAGCTTCAATGTTGGCTAGAAGATCAGTGGTTCAAGATTTGTTAGAAAAACAACATGTTATCGCCGGAATTATTGTGATGGAACCGATTTATTGTTTAATTAATAATAAACGAACATGCAAAGCTGCGATTTTACAATTGAAATGGTTTTCTGAAGTCAATCTATGTAATGAAGCGTTTTATAGACATTTTCATAGGATGCAGTGCTATTATAATGAAATATTTGGATATGATCCTCTCTATGAAATGAGATGGCCTTTTCCTTTGGTATTTCTAAAAGCGAAAGAAAATTTTCAGGTAAATTTGTATTGTGAAATGCGAGATTATAAATGATTGCTTAGCAAAGCGTATACGATTGCTTTGAAACATACAATGCAATTCCAGGTAACAAGAATAAGTGCAAGATTCGAATTGCTAGTTACACTTCAAAGCCAAGAACTGTTGCCCGATGCATTGAAAATAATTATTTATTTAGAAGAAAGTTGTGGCTGGTAAAGTTTGATGAAAATTTTCTTAATATTTTTTAGCGATAATCATTTAATGTTAATATCAACTATCCAGTTACCGATGAAATTTATTTCCCCGGGTACAAGGTATACATTTTGCCCCTCCCCTTATCCACCGTGTCACTGGAACATTGGAGCACAGTTTAGTAAGGAAATATGTAATACACAATTAACAACAACATACCAGTTATTTTATTTTGATCAACAACGAAGTAGATTAACAGAAACATTAAAACAAGCCAGTACTACATCCTATAAACCTGCATTGAAAGTAGGGCAGTCTCAAGCCAGCCAGAAAGGAATTATTCAATGCATGGAAATAGAATGAACTGTGTGTGCATGGGACACCAGTGAGATACATTTTCTATAGTGGTGGTTAGCGCGTTCATTTTTCATTAGAAATGGCTTGCAGGTAAGATGTTTAATTTTAAGGCTTGAATTTTGATTCATCTAGATATGAGATCATTATTCAAATTCTTAAATATTACTTTTAGTCAACATCTGTATTATAAATTATTGTTAATTCAGGTGTTAAGGAATTTTATGAAATTTATTTTATAATTATTATGAAATTATTTTGATATAATGTAAGTCAGATCGATTATTAATTATAATTAAATAATTAAATCAATCACCAAATATATATTTTTCTAAAACATTTCTAAAACAAATATCAGAAATTCTAATGAATATTTAACTTAATTTTAACTCAAAAATAATTCTTACGAAGTTTTTTTGTCATTTTCATGGCAATTTAACGTAGTTTCTTTAGAAATACATTAAAACATTTTCAGCGATCTTTTTTCCCTTCAAAATTGTCTAAAATAGAGTTATTACAGCGGCGCATTTCTATATATCGAAAGTTTGCATTTGTTTTTTATTATGTGTTGTGTTTGTGTGCAGTATTTAATTTTTCTACCAATTTTTAGATTTCTATAGTGTAAGGCGTATCTCATTGCACTATCAATGAGAACATCAAGTATGTATGTTGTTATTATGTAAGATTATTGATTTTTTTCGTATATTATACGAAACGTATCTTGGTGGTGTTTGGTGTATATAAATGTTAATACCAGATGCTGCACATTGGCACTCGTGACTCAGAATGACTCAGTCTGGGCCAGATATCAAATTCCAACCTGGCAAGAGACTTCCACGGTTTATGACCATGCTTCTCGATTTCTCAGCCAGGTACAGATTCACTTATATAATGCTGTCACATGAAGTCAGCAACAAATACCAGACAGCAAGATGTATCTATACAATTAATAGCATTACTATGGCGATCCCTGCACACAACTAGGGTACATCACATACCATCACACCTGAGTGAGCATAATTTTAATTCCAACACGAATACAATGAATCCTCTTCTGGCGCCCCTCGTGCCAGCCCCCGGGGAAAATTGATTTGGAAAATAAAGTTTCGGTTGGAGAATTGAAAGCTTTTCAGGATGAAATATATGATTCAGTTTTAATTTTCTTTAAAATGTCGTTAATTTATTTTGTTTGTAATTTATTCTGTAATTTATTCTGAAGTTCCAGTTCTTAATAAATAATCAGGACATGTTTATGAAAAAAGGTTAATTGAAAAACACTTAATGGAAAGTGATCTAGATCCTGTTATTGGAATACAGTTGTCTATAGATGAATTGATTGAAATTAAAGTGGCAATGCATGTGGAACCGAAACAACCAAGCTTCACATCCATTGCGGCTTTATTGAAAGCTGAACTTGTTGATAATAAATCTAAAGCAACTGCGGAAGTTAATAAAAATAAAACTTGGATTGTTATTCCTTCTTATCACTTAAATCAAACTGGTAGCCGAGCGTAATTCTGGCTATCCAGCCAGAACAAGGTATGGTTGTTTACAAATTTTTTAATATGTCTTTTCAAAATGTTAAAAGTTTATAAATGCAAAAGTTTATAAAAGTTAGGACAAGAGAAACTGAAATAAATTGAAGCAGATCTGAAGCGATTAGAAGCGGATTTTAGCAAAATCGGTGATCTGGTCTTAACGCAGAAGGAAGAAAGTTTTGAAGTGGAATCGCTGAAGGTCACAGAAAAGTCATTTAGGAGTGAAGATTCTAATGAAAATCCGAAGTTAATAGTAGGATTGTAGCCTTTATAGCTTCCGATGTTAAATAAAGGAGTAAATGTATACTCGGAGTGGCGAGCAATAGTAAAAGCCTGCATTGAAGATACGGATAAGCCTAGCGAAAACAAGGCAATATTTGGGAGGAGAGGTTCTAAGACTAATCGTAAACATAGGATATGGAGAGAAGGCGTTTGAGGCCGCAGTGAAGCGGTTAGACCAGCGATATGGCGGTACCGAAAGAAATTATTTAATGATGATGGAGTCTGTGCAGCGCTTTTACCCTATCAGGAACAATGAACTGAATTGCTTCAAAACTTAATATTGAGATTGAAGGTGTTGAATAAAAAGGAGGAGTTAAAGGATGGCATGCTGTATCATTGCCTTTTGAGAAAATTGTCAGAGATAATGATTGTTCGCATTTGGTACAGAATTATTTTGCGGAAAGGAAAAGGTAAATGACGAGTTACGGGCATTTTGGGAAATCGAGCAAACGTAACTCGACAGAAATAAGGCATCTAATGAAGAGCAAGGAGCTCAAGATGGATTAGATCAGTAATTAATAAATTCTGGAGGAACTAACGAATTAGTTAACGTCATTGCCAACACACAAAATATCCAAGGAAAAATGAATACATGGGAAAAGCAAGATGAGGCTTGTCGGGCTGGTCTGTTCATAAAATTATCAGAAGATAAAATTGTGGAACCGAAGACAACCGAAGTGTTGAGTAATTGTGAAAAAAACAAACCAGCAGCAGGACAAAGAAGCATCAGTTAATAATATTTAAATCGTTGAAGGGGAATTTAATCGACTAAAAGAAGAGCGTGAGAATGTTCAAAAGGTCAAAGAAGTTTTGGATTTAACAGCAGAATTGGACGAATCATCGAACAGTTTCAAACAACACTGCTCATTAGAACTCGTTCACTACGCCTCTAAAGATGTACAGGAAAGACAATGTGTTAATTGTGGAATTGAAAGCCGAAGAAATCAAGAAACGACATTGTAGAATGCTTATGAGAAAATTAAGTGAAAACTGGTCACTAAATGAAATGCAACTGGCAAAAGTGTGGAATATTGGAATGGTGAAAAATGAAGAAAGAATAAGATATTATATACCTAAACAAAATAAACTGTGACAGTTGCTTGGCCGAGTATGTCGATGGTGGGTGGAGAATCCATATAGATGTCTCAAGAAAGGTGTGTGGTGCAGCAGCTTATATAATAGAAAGATGGGTATGTGAGGGTTATAGGAGATTGAGTATGGAAGGAGTTATTGAGACCAATAACTAAGGTTTGCCCCCTAGAGTTAAATGGGGTTGTTAATCCTCTGGACGGGATCAAGGAGAGGGGAAATGTTTCGGCTAATTTCGTTTTTTGTCGCGTCTGTGTGCGCGTTATTGTTAAATTTCTATTTCATATTGGTGTGCGCACACAGACGCGAGGAATGGGTATAATTTTTAATTAATGTAAAATGGATTTATTGTTGGAAGTTGAGGAATTTGATAGAATTAGTTTTTTTTTGTTGTTTTGAAAGAGTTTTTTTGGAGTTGTTTTGACAAGGAATAATGTAACAATTGAATTTGATCGGATCACTTAATGGTCACGATGGACCTATTATACAGATTGCAACTAACTCAATCTATTCAAACAGTCTTATTTCTGCATCAAATGATGGTCAATTTGCATTGTCTGGATCATGGGATGGAACTTTAATGTTATAGAATTTATCTGAAGGAAGACATTTATTACATTTATAAAGATGTAATATTATCAATGAACTTATCTTCTCATCAAACATATATTGGCTATGTGCTGCAACTGGATCGTCTATCCAGATTTGGGATTTGGGAAATAAAGTTTCTGTTGGAGAATTGAAAGCTTTTCAAGATGAAATATATTATTCAGTTTTAATTTGTTTTAAAATGTCGTTAATTTGTTCTGTTTCCAACGAAACTCCTGAAGTTCCAGTTCTTAATAAATCATCAGGACATGTTTATAAAAAAAGGTTAATTGAAAAACACTTAACAACAAGTGACGTAGATCCTGTTATTGGAATACAGTTTTCTATAGATGAATTGATTGAAATTAAAGTGGCAATGTAAGTGGAACCGAAACCACCAAGCTTCACATCCATTGCGGCTTTATTGAAAGCTGAACTTATTGATAATAAATCAAAAGCAACTAGGGAAGTAACTTAATAGTTATTAATAAAACCTAATATGTAAAAATAAATATCAACGGTTTGCCTTTTAAAGGGAGGATTAATTACCTAAGGAAATTAAGGTTTAAATACAAATCACTTATTTATAAAATTAAACAACCAATTTTAAACTTAATAGAATGCTAAAAATTAATTTTTCTAGCCTTTAAATCGGCAAAATTCCTAATTATTTCGGTTATGTCTAATTGTGTTGCTATTTCCTTTTCGATGGATAATATCGCTAAGTTATTCAATCGTTCGTCACTCATAGTAGATCGTAAATAGTTTTTTATTAGCTTCAATTTGCTAAAACCTCTCTCACCACTTGCAACAGTAATTGGTATGGTAAGCATTATTCTTAATAAAATCCGAATATTTGGAACCACATTTTGCAATCCATTGGATTTTATAAAGTTCAAGACACTTAATAAAATATTTTTCAATCATCATTATGAAATAAATGAGATACAGGCAATTGTTTCGTCACTGAAAGACGACAGACAACTAGTGAAAACGTGTTAAAACGTGAAAATATACTCGACCAGTTCTTAGAAATTCAAATCATCAGTTAAATTAACGGTCTAAATACGCTTTAAAAAATAAAACTTAATTTGTCATCAGAAATGTAGTGGCGGGTTGAAATATATCATAGAAAAATTGTAATGTTGTGCAAGAAATCTGTATTACCCAGCAGCGTCATCTTTAAAACTTGTCTCGGACAGTTGGGTGATTGTGAGTGTTTGCAATAAGAAATAATGAAAATAATGAATTTACAACTTTTATTTAAAAACAAACTTTTCATACGTTTTCAACGATTAAATTTGGTGCGGGATAACGTTTTCGAAGTCGGATGGTAAATAGGAATCGAAATCTTAGTTTTATTTCTTGTTATGCAATAAATTCTATAAGAAGTTTATGTCTTTTCTAGAAAAAAATTGGGAATTGATAATAGATATAGTTATTCAAATGAACTTCAAAAGACTATGTTGTATCCAAGGATATTCTTTTTTAAATTTTATTTTTCTATTGATTTTTATTTTTTTTTGTAATTCTCTATAGTAATAATTTACTATAGGGAATTAAACTATAGTTTTTTTAAATTTTAAAATAGATAGGTAATAATAGTAAAAATAACAATAATAATAAAGTTAATAACATAGTACAATGATAATAAAAATAACAACACACTACATATACTTTTTGATTTCTTCTACCAACTAAGCAATGTATTGGTGCAAGTGTATAAAACATAAGGCACAAAATAAGTAGTATTGTGATTGGTTTGAACTGGTCCTGTAGTAGTACACCAAACCCCGCCGAGGTTCGTTTCCTATAATACAGTTTTGTCCAAACTTTTTTGAGCCACGGCACACTTGACTGAATTAAAAATTTTCGCGGCACACCTAAATTTTTTTTGCTTTATTCGCAATTTTTTATTGCACTTTTACTAATCTTTTAATAAGAAATGAAAAACTTATTTACTTGAAATTAATTTAATGTAAAAAATTTTAAATTTAGAAAAATTAGTGAATGAAAAATTCATAAAACATAGTTAATGAGATTTATGTGCTTGATGTTCCGAACAAATGAGTTCCAATCGTGGTGGAATTTTTGACAAACAAACTCTTAATTCTTGATCAATGTTAACCATAGAATTCAATTTCCTTTTATTGAGTTGTTTGGAAAAACAGGGTTTTTTTGACTTTTTTTTAAAAAATTAATATAAGAAAAAATAAATAATCTTACATTATAAACATAGATACTTTGAATTCACGCTGATGTTCTTAATAATGCAATGAGATTCATCTTTACATTATAGAAATCTAAAAAGTTGAAGAAAAATTAAATACTGCACTCAAACACAACACACAATAAAAACAAATGCAAACTTTCGATTCATAGAAATGCGCCACTAAGATATAATAACTCTATTTTAGACAATTTTTAGAAAAACCATTATCGATGAAAATGTTTTTAAATGTATTTTTAAAGAAACTATGGTCATAAAAATGACGAAATATCATCGTAAAAATTAGTTTTGAGTTAAAATTAAGTTAAATATTCATTAGAATTTCTGATATTTTTTTAGAAATGTTTTAGAAAAATACATTTTTGGTGATTGATTTAATTATTTAATTATAATTAGATATTGATCTGACTTCCTTTATATCAAAATAATTCCAAAATTATTACGGGTGCACCGAAAACTCTAATTTCGGGTTTTTCGGTTGGCCAAAAATAGTTATTTTAATTTATTTATAAAAATTTGTTTAACTTAAAAGATTGAATTTTTTTTACTTTTAAATCTATTGTTAAAAATATTTAAATAATTTTTATACTTTTCCTTTTTAATTTTATTCCAGTTATTTCGCATGAATAGTTCGAATTCAAAAATAAAAGTGAAGTTTGGAATTATTTTGAAGTCGATGAAATAGATTCAAGATTTAAAAGAACAATATTTGATCCAGCAAATTTTAATTTAGATTTAATTAAAAAAGAAATTTTTAAATATTTTCCTAAATTTGAAATCGAAAAAACTGAATTTAAAAATGAAATTATTTTTGAAAAAAATTCAAATATTTGGAATTAGATAATTTTAATTCTCCTATTGAGATTGCTAATTGCAAAAATTCTTATTTAGCTTTTGAATCCGAGATAAATAATTATTTATTTGAAAGCTTATTTCTAAAAGATGAAGAGGGTTTTCTTTACTTTCTAGCCTAGCGAAATAATTTCTATCGTGCCCTTCGACTAGCGTTCAATCTGAGCGTGTTTTCAGTTGTGCTGGAGATGTAATAACTGATCACAGAGCTAAAATTCTTCCTGAAAATGCTGAAAAATAGTTTTTATAAAAGTGAACAATTAATTTTTAAATTAAATTTTTTTAAAAATGGTTTAAAAATTTTTTTTGTTTTGAAAATTTAATATAATTGTTGTTCACCGAAAATTTTCGGTTTCGTGCGAAACAAAAAAAATTCATTTCGGTGCACCCCTAAAAATTTTAATTATAAAATAAATTTCATAAAATTCCTAAAAAATCTGAAAACTAATTAAAAATAATTTTTAACACAAATTATGACTAAAAGTAATATTTAATAACTTGAATAATGATATGAATCAAAATTCAAGCCTTAAAATTAAACATCTTACCTAAAAGTATTTCAAAATTGGCTAAAATAAATTTCAAGAAATGAAATTTATTAAATTGGTGAGTCAATTTAATGATGTACACATTAACCACCAATATAGAAAATGTATCTCAGTGGTGTTTGGCGTAGACATTTTGTTGGCGTGAGTGTATATATATATTCACTATATTCACTATTGAATATCAAGCGCCCACAAATATTAAGTGAATCTTCCTTTCTACTAGATTTGACATCTATTAAATAGAATGATAGAGCTAATACTGTTGGAATGTACAATTTATAGAACCAGTTTAGAAATGTGTTTTATTTGTGCTTCTTATGCGACATATGATTCAGAACATGTTGCTAAAGTAGGTGTTCCACACACAAATAAACAAAAATCGAAGGCTTCTTGTAAGCTACAAAGATCCACCGCTGAATCAACTACTTGCAGCAGAGTAGGTAATGAATCGAATCCAAGGGATTACTAAAAATCTCATGTATGTAATCCAGCTCTTGACATTGTACAGTAGGAACTAACCGCTTTAATCAAGACAACAATCTTATCATGCTAGGTGTTAGGGATATTTAAATAATTAATTTATAAATAAAATATATATTATATTATAAGAAAAAGTATAAAAGCTGGCACGCATAATTATCATTATTATTTAATTAATTAATTCGCCATTTAAATCGGGTGTTTTAATAATACCAGATTTGGGCAATAATTTGTATTTTGCATTTTGTATTAAAAATAAATATTTCTAGATTAATTATTGGTTATTATTAACACTAGGCATTCTAGTATGTAACTCGCAAAGTGACTGTTTCTTTAATGAACCAAATCTACGTTCCTTCATTGGGCTATATGGAATTAATCTATTCTCTCTCATCTGAAATTTTTGTGCTTCATAAGACTATCACATCTAAGACAAAGGNATTATGGAAAATTGCTATAGTGTATTTAGATGATATTTTTATATTCTCAAAAGACAAAGAAGATCATATAAAAGGATTAAATGAAGTACTAGAAAAATTAAAGAAGCACGATTGAGAATAAATCCTGAAAAATGCAAATTTTTGGTGAAGGAAACAAAATTTCTTGGTCACATTATAACTTGCGAAGGTGTTAAAGTCGATGAAGCTAAAATAGAAGCAATAAAAGGGTTTCAAAGACCAAAATGTTTAAAGCAATTGAGGAGTTTCTTAGGACTGTGTAATTATTACAGAAAATTTATAAAAAATTATTCAAAATTCGCAAGAATATTAGAATCGATGTGCGGAAACAATAAAGACAAGTTAGTTTGGTCACAAGAATGTCAAGAAAGTTTTGAGGAATTGAAGAAAGCACTATCAACTACACCAGTTCTAATATATCCTGATTATGAGAAAGAATTTATTTTGGATACGGATGCCAGTTTCGACACTATAGGAGCTGTTTTGTCACAGATTGATGATCTAGGTAATGAACGTGTTATTGCCTATGGTTCACATACGATGAGTAAACATGAAATAGGATACTGTATCACGAGAAAGGAACTTTTAGCAATTTATTACTTTGCACAGCATTTTAAGCACTATCTTTACGGCAAGCGATTCCAGCTAAGAACGGATCACAAGGCTATAACATTTATGATGACAACAAAAAAACCTATAACGGCACAATTTCAGACATGGATAAACTTCTTGAGTAGTTTAGATATGGATATTAAATATCGAAAAGGAATTGACCATTCGAACGCTGACGCATTATCGAGAGATAAATGTGGGAAATGTACACAGTGTATGGAAATCAATGAAGATGCCAAGACAGAGAAAGTAAAAACCAGATTGTTGGCAATGACAGCCACTAAACATGGATTGCAATGGCAAAAAGGTAATGAAGAGATAGAACATATGAGAAAAGCAATAGATAAAAATGAGACTACAAGATTTAAAATCATCGAAGATTTAATTTTAACAAGAGAAAATAAAATTTGGATTCCAAAAGTAAATAGAATAGAATTTGTCAAAGAGATGCACAAAATGTTGTGTCACGCCGGATGCAAGAAGGTAATCGATTATATAAAAGTTAATTACGATATGGAGGAATTAAATACAATCGCGACTCAATATATTCAAAGTTGTGAAATATGCCAGAAACGAAAAACATTGACAACAAAAACAAAAGAAATAATTGTAAAAACACAAGTGGCGGAACCGTTTGAGGTTATAGCGATAGATTTTTGTGGACCTTTGCAGGCAAACATTCATGGAAAGAAATATATTTTGGGAATTATAGATATGTGTAGTCGATACATTTCGTTGACAGCAGTAGCAAAGCAGGACGAAAAAACTACAGCGGATACTATTGTGAAATTCTGGATATTAAAATACGGGGCACCGAGAATTATTCATGTTGATTGTGGAAAAACATTTGAGTCTAACTTGATAAAAGAGTTGGCTAAGAATCACAATATACAGCTACAATTTTCTAGCCCTTATCATCATAACACTAATGGTTTGATTGAAAGACAATTTCGAACAATACGAGATTTTATCAGTACATCATTAAGAGATAAACTTAAGAGAAATTGGGTTGAAGTGTTACCTGAAATTGAGTTTACTTTAAATGCTACCATTCAAAGCACAACTGGAAAGAGTCCATCAGAAGCAGTATTTGGTTTTCGGATATCTAGAGAATGGAACAATAATAAAAGAATATACAACGATAGAAGTAAAATAGTGGAGGAAGTGCAATCAAAACAAAGAAATTTAAATTATAAAAATGAAAACCGAATACACCGAGAATTCGATATAAATGAAGAAGTTTTAGTTAAAGTAGATTTGAGAAAAAAAGAGGAGGACCGATATACAGGACCTTTCGTAATTGTTAGAAAGATCCATGCAAATAGTTATGAATTACGAGACAGAGATGGGAAAATTATAATCCGCAACGTTGAATGGCTAAAACCTTTTAAACAGGGGAGATGTTAGGGATATTTAAATAATTAATTTATAAATAAAATATATATTATATTATAAGAAAAAGTATAAAAGCTGGCACGCATAATTATCATTATTATTTAATTAATTAATTCGCCATTTAAATCGGGTGTTTTAATAATACCAGATTTGGGCAATAATTTGTATTTTGCATTTTGTATTAAAAATAAATATTTCTAGATTAATTATTGGTTATTATTAACACTAGGCATTCTAGTATGTAACTCGCAAAGTGACTGTTTCTTTAATGAACCAAATCTACGTTCCTTCATTGGGCTATATGGAATTAATCTATTCTCTCTCATCTGAAATTTTTGTGCTTCATAAGACTATCACATCTAAGACAAAGGATTTGAAGTACATAAATGACGCCTTAAAACCTTACTTACTTTCAGAACTTACTTTCCCTGTAACCAATTCTCCATCAGATCGTTCATTTTCTGTGCATCGAGATTTGATAACGTATATAAGATCAACAATGAGCCAGGAGAGACTGAGTATATTAACCAGTTGCATTAAGGTCTATATTTCTAATACCACCCATATAAACACCAACTTTAATACGTCAATAATTTGTCAAGAACGCTCTTTGATTAATTTATTGTTCTAACTGCTTGAAGTTTGCGCTGTTATATAGAAATCATCTTGTAGAAAGCCTCTTATAGTACTATGAAAGATCCACAAAGAACTGTATATGCATGTAAACAGTGTTATGCACCGTTGTGCGTTTTGTACGTTGTAAAAAATATAATTAATACTAGTTCAAAATGTTTTATATTTTTTGTAATAAAATTTTATACAAAATATTTCTATCTAACATGACGCTAAACAATCTTTGGTCAATATATTAATCGATAAAATCTTTGATTTTTCTGACGGATTAAGAAATATTTTTATTTATCAAATTGATTTTATCTAGGCAATAGGTATTTTAAAATATATACCGTATTTTAGCGATTATAGTGCGCACTTTTTTTGTGTATTTTTTTCTAAAATACCGATGCGCATTATATAAGACAGGTCAAAATTATCCCATTTTTTATTGTACGTGTATAATGCGCACCAATTTAAATATAATTTTGCCAAAAATACTATCATATTATATGATAAATGTGAAAATTGAAAGAAATTTCCACATTATAATCGTTTATTCAATAAGCTTTAAAATATTGCATGTTTGTTGGAACATTTTTAAACTTATCGATTAATTAATTAATTTATTTATTGCCCATATAATGACACACTCTAGAAGAAATTCATATAATGCAAGTTTCAAGCTTAAAGTGATTGAATTTGCAAAACAACATGGAAACAGATCTGCGAGTAGAAATATGGGGCCGCCTGAATCAGCAATTCGCGCTTGGAGAAACAAGGAAGAGCATCTTCAAACTATCCCAAGAAACAAAAAAGCATGTCGGGGAAGGAGTAAGAAGTGGCCGCAGTTAGAAACTGATCTCATGGAATGGGTCGTGAATAATCGCAACAATGGATTCGCTGTTTCCACAAAGATGATTTTGGTTGAAGCACGAAGGATTGCCATATCACAACAGTTATTGGATTTTACTGGTACATCAAATTGGATGTATAAATTCATGAAAAGACAAGGATTAGCAATGCGAACGAGAACACAGCTTGCGCAGAGAATGCCAGACGAATATGAGGAGAAAATTATACATTTTCATCGTTATATAATTCAGACGAGAACTGAAAATATGTTTCCTTTGAGTCAAATAGGAAACATGGACGCAACACCTCTCACATTTGATTATCCATCGAATAAAACGGTTGATATTAAAGGTGCAAAATCGGTTTTGATGAAAACTTCCGGGAATGAAAAGAATCATTTCACAGTAGTTTTAAGTTGTTTAGCTGACGGGACAATGATAATCTTTAAGAGAAAAACTATGCCAAAGGTTGATTTCTCAACTGGAATTATTGTTCACTGTTATCAAAAGGGGTGTATGGATGAAAATGGTATGAGCATTTGGTTTGAGAAGGTTTGGAGAAGAAGAACTGGTGGTAGTGAGAATGAAAAATCCCTGTTGGTTTTTGATCAATGCAGGGCTCATCTTACAGATAAAACGAAAAAAGTTGCATCTAGAATGAATACCGTAATTGCAGTAATTCCTGGTGGACTCACATCGCAGCTACAGCCGCTAGACGTATCAATTAACAAGCCATTTAAGCAATTTATTAGAGCGGAGTGGAATAAATGGATGATGAATCATGCTGACCAGGAACTTACTGCAACAGGCAGAATAAGGAAGGCTTCCATTCCTCAAATCTGTTAGTGGGTTAAAAATGCATGGGAAAATATTGAAGAAGGAATAATAATCAAGTCATTTAAAAAAACTGGAATTTCAAACGATCTCAACGGAACAGAAGATGACCTCATATATGAAAATGCGAATTCGGATCCCGAGGTAGAGGAAAATAATTTGGAAATAAGTTCAAGTGAGGAATATGAAGGTTTTATGGGTTTTTACGATCAATAAATACTTTATCTGCTAACCTACTGTGTTTTAATATTGTACTTGTCGTATGCTACGCTATATGTCTTATAACTATTTTTCAAACTTTTTTTCCGAATCGAGCGCAAAATTTAGGTGCGCACTATCCAGGGGAGCGCACTATATTCGCTAAAATACGGTACGTTAAAATTCAAATTCCCAAATAATTAATTTATCCTATAATAAGTTAAACCAATGAGGATGTAAGGAGAATATTTATACATTTATTTAATTAATAATTATATTTAATCAATATATTTATAATTATCGCTGTTGATTGTAATGTTGCTTGATAAATAACTTTGGCTGGATTTTCAAATGACGAGTTCTAATTCTAAGAACATAATCAGAATATATTATCGAAATAGGTTCAACACTTAATAAAAGATGGTGTGAAAATAATTAGAAGTTCAGAGAGAATTTAGGAAAGAATTATTTAATACTTATTAAAGTTTTAAAATATCAAACTTTTGGATATTTCGAATGGTCGAATTGAATATTAAGATGAATATCTAAAAGTTGTAAATAAGTATGTAGAGCTGACAGATCTTAGACATGGGGAAAATGATAAAACAAAAAGTGAAATAGATTTTAGAGATCGAAATAAATAATAATGGCATAAGCGGAGCCGTTTCAGAGGTTTGAACTTCAGGAATTTTTCCCGAGGCCCCCGTTTTCATATTTCTAACAATTATTAATAGCTAGGGCAATATTTGGTCACCTAATGCAACGTAAAAAAATTTGTACGAAATAAGAAAAAATATTATGTTTATGTATGTATATTATTGAATATATTGAAGAAATAAATATTTCATTAAATAAATTGATTAAAATTATGTTCATGTATCATTTCTTCCTTTTTGGGAAGGGGCATATTTTTCCCGAGGCTCCAAAAAACCCAAAGGTGGTCCTGGGTAGAGCCTGTTAGAGCAACTTGGAGGCCCAGGTCTGACATCATATGCAGCCCCTATATAATGGAAAATATAACAAAAATGTATACTTTTTACTGATTAAAAATTTATTATTTGAAAACTTAAATAAATCTAATTCGAAATATTAACACCTATTTGTGCAGGTGCAGTAAAAAAAATGAAAATCTTAAGAAAAGTGAAAATTACACCAAAAATAAGGCCTTCTATAGTTAAATTAGATTTTATCTTAAGAGAAATTTATTTTTGCCATACGTAAAAGTGCAAAATAAATTTTTTGATCGTTTGGTGTAGTATCAAAATAGTGTTGTTTGGGGCCCTCTAAATTAAGAAGCCCATGTCAAAAGACCCTCTTGACCCCCCACCCCCCTTCTGGGGCCTGGTCCTGGGTATAATTAATTGCTTAATAAAAGACAAGGAAAACATTCACAACAACGTATATTCATTAATAATAGATATTTCCAAAATACTTTAGAGTAACTCAAGAAAGACTAAATTTCAGTTTTCATAATGGCAAAACACCTTTAACCCTCTCCGTATATTTGTCGAATATATTCGACATTAAAGCAAGATGTCACTTCCAGTTTCATAGGCCATTGCAAAAGTACATCGTTTTCACCGCGCATTATGAAAAAGAAAACAGAAAGATGTGTCCCTTTTCCAGCTTCGAATCCATCGGGATGAAGCTGAAGGCACATTTTGTAACCGTTTTTGTGGGAATAGAACGGGTCACTATAAATATCAGCATTATTTTTTACACGGAGAGGGTTAAATAATTTTTTTTGATCTATGGTTATAATAAAAATAAAGGAAAAATAACATGAAAATTAAGGATTCTACTTGTGAATTTCATTTTTTAAATTCCAACTTCGGTAACGATGAGTAGAAATTTATTGAAAAATCCCTAAGTTTAATTGATAGTCCAAATTTCCGATGATTAAATTATATATGTTATGTTTACAGACAGGGTTTAAAAATTGTTTTATCCCCTTTACAATATATTATCAAATTTTTAAATGGTAATAAATGGGCTACGTCAAAATTTGGAAGCGAATGATTTAAATTAATTAAAATGAAAATTTATAGAAAAATTTATATTCAGACAGACGATTTTACATACTGTACTGAGTTATCAGGATACAATATTTACTTAACTTTTAATCCAAGAAAAAAATATAAGGAAAATTCAATCCTTTTAATCCTTACAAGAACGGATACGAAATCTTTGTTTGATACTGCTGCAGCTGGCTGTCAAGAGCTCTTTCCATCAATTGCCATTTTAATGTTCATGACAAACATATTGAAAGAAGCAGTATGTCTATTTTTTATATATTCACTTTAAAACGACTGCTGAAGCTTTGCAAATTATTTAGATTATTATTAGGATTTGTAATTTTCATTTTCACCTTAGATCAAAATTCAAAGTTTGTTATAGGATAACAATAGATCAATAAAATTTAGCGAGTTGTCACGCAGAAGAGTTTATGTTGAGTAGTCAAAAAGTGAGCCTACGATGTCTCACTCTTTTCATGACTCATATCCTTATAACATCACGGTGACTAATAGTTGTTTACGAGTAGAAACCTATTTAACCAATCTCTTTCAATATATTCTCCTCCTAGCAACCGCGCATAACTATTTTATTTGACCAATAAACGCCCGTCACAAGCATGGTTGGTACTGCGCTTTAGTGGGTGAGTGTCGGCAAAAGGTAAGCTCTTCATTGAGAACTGCTAATAACAGTGTTCATTGACTACCGTAGAAGGTGTCGTGTCTCGCTTTACATTATCCACTATTATCATTTCCCTATGTGGAGATTATGTGGACAAAATCACGTAAATGTTTATTTTATGTCGCGAGATGCTTTAAAAACTATATTTAATTTATTTGTTTAACTATTCCGAATTATATTTAAATATTTTCGTAAGGAGATAACTTCCTTTGGCCTTGGGAAGATAATGATATCGTAATTTACTCAATCTATTTTATTTACCTTTTATCTTTAATATGACCGTTTCTTAAGGAAACCGTCTTTTCAATTTGATTAACCATTTCGGTTATACTATTAAGACATGATTTACGCATCTTATTAAAATAAAACAGTTTGTTATAAATCATTTTTTTCGCAATAGTAGAGGGAAAGTATGTGTATGACCAATGGGATTTTTGACTTTAAAAAGTGGAGGAGGGTAAAAATATTATTTTTCGAAATTTTTGATTTAAAAATTTTTTTTCTCACTAAAAAGCATAAAAATAAATTTTTAATGAAAAATCTCAAAGTATTATTTCTTAATAAAAAACACTTAAAATAATTTTCAATGAAATTATTCAGGTAATTTTTAACAAACTTCACATTGTCTCATAAATTTATTAAATACATATAAAATATAGATAAAAAAGCCTATGCTGCAGTGTCCAACATGATTTTATGTCAATATGATGCACTATAGTGAGAGGGTATTTTATACAGTAATTTATAGAAGTTATTTTTAAAAAACATTGACTTCTGAGAAATTATGGTATTATATTTAAATTAAAGTAAATAAAATATTTAAAATCAAGATAATAATTTAAAATTAGTAATAAATTTTAAGAAGTGGTATCGACTGAGAAATTAAGTTTATATTAATTAAAAATGTAAATTAAGGTAATGTAATTCTAAATAGTAAATTCGTTTAACATATTTTGAAGAAACAACGTTGCCTAGGAAATTAAAGGAAATAAGTAGTAATTGTTATGCTAGAGTCAAACTTTAGAAGCATGTTTTATTGAGTCGGAAATACATAGCATAAAAACCTCATCAAGTTGAATTAAAATCTACGATTATACACCAAATAATACATAGTAAAGTACACAACACATTGAGAATAAATAAAACACGTATAATAAAATCGAGAAATGCAAAAAGTTACAATCACCAAAACGGTTAAGAGAGAAATAACGCATTTAAAAAATCTGGCAACTCGAAAATAAAAGAATAATAAATAAAATAAATAATTAATAATATGGAAAAAAAATTAAGAATTATTATTGGTCATATTTACATACGAAAGACTATAATAAAATTTATTAGGGTGTTATGCTCGTATTTACGCACGAAGGAGCTATAGCAAAGAGGTGCATAGTTTAAGAAAAAGAGCAGAAAAAATTTTATAAATAAATAAATTAAAAAAATTGAAATTAAAAATTTCCATTAAAATTGATTAAAAACTAAAAGTAATAAAAAATAAAATTATTTAAATAATTCGATTGTTTAAAACAATCAATATGAAATGCATACACTCACGTATATGTGTAAAGTAATTCAAAATTACCCGCATTCCGATTGGGTATAGTGGCAGAAAATGCATAGGCGTACAATCAAAATCAGTATAAATACCGACTTGAAAATTCATTTGGAAAAACTTTAAGATACAAAATTTTTTTTACTTGTTCTCAGTTTTCGGTTCCTATGAATTTTATGCAACTGTGATAGGTTTATTTTGTATAAAATAATTTTTATTTATGCTATAATGTATACATTTTTCATATTGGATTTAATTTTTTTTGTTGTTTTTTTTTATTATCTATTTCTAAATTTTAATTTTCATCGAGTAAATTTAATATGATTTTAGGATGTTTTAGATGATCTGAGAATTACGCCATATCACGGGCAAAGGGGACTAACTGTCCTCTTGCTCAAGGGACCGGGTAATGTGTCAGACATCCGTCAGCAGAGATTCAGCGAGGAGCTCGTAAGGCCCGCCTAGGTCAACAACTGACACCTTTTTATTGAGTATATCGGTAATAATAAAAAGGAGATAGATTTTGAGTAAACATAGAGAAGAATGAGTTTATAGGTGGTACTAGAAAATCCTCTAGTAATTAGAATCAATTTAGGTCAGAATTAGAATTATTAGGCAGATCCCTGCTCGAAATTTCGAAGGACAAAACGAATAACCTCAATTATTGTAGAAAATATAGAACAACATTCATGAACTGGGAAATAAGGGCGGATCTTCGTGCAAAATCTTTGAAAATAACATCCATTAATCAAGACCATAATTAAACGAATAAATGAATGACGATAATCTATCGGCAGTCCAGAAACTGAAAATGAAAATGTAATGAAGAGTAGTTCTAGTAGTAACTCTAGAGCAGGTGAAACAAAATGTCGGATGTGACTAACTTCCCACAATCTTCAGTTATATTCAGTCAGAGACCTTGTGCAGCGGATGTTCCAGACCTCTTTTTCTTTTTTTAGTAGTACTTCTAGAATTCATCTGCTCATTGATTTTCAGCCATTATATACATCACCAACATAGTTGTTACCATGAGTAAGCAAATGGTATAAAGTAAAATAATCATGAAAGCGTTTAGGAAAGAGTCGATTCAAAATCCACAAGTAACTCCAGAACATTCAAATGACACACCCCCTAAGCGCCATCTTAATTTTCAAATAAATAATAATTTAAAATTAAGTACATTAAAGTAAATTAATTTTTAAATAAGTAAAGTAATATTTTAAAATATTTTTTAGTCCCCCTCACCCTAAATTCTTTTGAGAGGGGAAAAGAGGGTCTTTTTTTAAGACCAAAATCCCATGGGTCATACGCCTGCCTTCCCTCTGCTCGCAAATATTTACATTTTCAATCATTTCATCATATCATGATTGTTATTTTTCTGGGATTTTTCTTCATTGCTGCAATCTTCTGATGGAATTTTTGTACTTGTTCAGGTCAGAACTAGGTTCCCACAATTCTTCGGCTCTTTACCTGGCGAACCGCTTTTTTCGTATACCTCGTCACATTTTTGCGGAATTTTTCCATTGGGTCCATAATAATTATTTCTTAATTAAATGATATATACATGTCAATACTACTCTTATTTATGATAGAAAGTCAAAGAGATCAGATTATTGATTGGTGATATTTGTAAAGTGAATTTAATACGCTTATCAATTCTAAGTTATTATTTCCCTAAAGCAAATTAAATTATCTCCTTTGATTTTATATATTCCTATCTTATGGCTTAATTGTTTTACTCGTTATTTTGTTATTTACATTCATTTACTTTATACTTAATTCCATTTATAAATATCCCTAATGACTAAAATTCAATCCAAGAAAACTTTATTTTTAATAATCTTTTAAATTTTATTTAATCCAGTCCTTCGGCTATTGTTTCAGAAGATCAGTTGCAGCTCCTGACTTCCCATTGATCGGCATTCCATGAATCATTTTCCATTTTCTGCGATATCGTAATACTAAAAATCTAAAACCTGTTAAATTATTATTAATTTTAAAAGTTATGTATGGAGATCAGGGATGGAGATATTCTGATTGACCTTTCATCTAAAATTATGGCATGCATATTAAAATTTTATCATTTATTTAAATCATTTAAACAAATAAACAAAAATAGATCCTACTACCCATGATTCCATAGCCATTCCTCGAAACCTCGTTTCCCTATGTTGATTAAATGGTTGGTCAAATGTTTCTTCGCGGACCTCCTTATCCATCCTTCTCCTCTACTTTCTCAATGATATGTGTGAGGTGTTTTCAGCTGAGAGTTAAATATTTCAATGATTTATCAAAATAATTTTAAATTGTAAATAATTGACTATTAAAATAACTTAAAATAATTTTTAATTTGGATTTTTTAAGTTGTAATTTTTAAATTAAAAATTCAAATAGCTTTTTAAAAAAGAAGTTTTATTAATGAAAAATTTTAAATAAATATGTTTTAAATATTGAAATATTTTGATAAATGGTTTTGAAAATATTTTATTCAACGCGGAAAATTTGTTTGGAAATTATACAATATTTCATTAAAATAAATATTTGGAATTATGTCGTTAACTTTTGAACCGGATTTAAAAAACAATTTAGTAGATGTTTTAGCAGCTTCTAATATGTCGACCACGACTATGGATTTCTTCATAAAGAAGCTATTCCCAAATGATTATCATATAGGAGATGATGTTGAAACAATCATTAAAGAATGCGATAGATATTTTAAAATGGTACAAATGCCTACTGCCAGACAAGAAGTGATGATCGAATTTCTGATCGACAAACAGATCAGAGAGATATATACTGGAGTTGACCAAAATATCAAATGTTATAAGGAAAGATTGCGAAAGGCATTCGTCAAAAAAACAAGTTTCGCAGAAGATTTACAATCTGCTATGTCTTATAGACAGACTAGTGAAGAGCCCGATAAATATTTTACTATCTTAGACGAGTTAGTCGATAAAATATTGGGGCATGAGTTAAACAAGGAAAGTTTAAGCGAATATCTGCTGGTACAATGTGCCACCGAGAAGACTTTGAAATGAGAATTGTGTCTAAGTGACACCAAAGAACAACGGAAGTGAAGAGAAAAATCAAGAAGTTACATGAATCTTGTATAGTTGCAGAAGAGATCTACGCAGTGAGAGAAAGAAGACCAGAACAGAATGTAACAAAAAATTACAGAGACGCGGTTACAAATCAAGCAAGAAATATTGTATACACCAAGATATAATTACGAGCCGAGAGAGTATCGAGAAGAAAGACCGAACAGAAATAAGAACGAATGCTGGACATGTCACAAGGTAGGACATTTGAGTAGAGATTGCATAACAAAGAAGGCAGTTACATGTTTTACATGTGGAAGACAAGGACATGTAAGAAGTCAGTGTCCACAGAGGCAGAGAAAGGTAGTCGAATGTTATGCGTGTGGTACTCCGGGACACGTGAGAAGAGATTGTAAAAAAATAAGGTGTACGAGGTGTAGCTTGGGAGGTCATAAAGAGGCAGATTGTTACACAAATTTGGAGAGAATGAGATATCGGAGAATCAATGAGAATTTTGGAAGACAACAAGAACGATACGAAGCAGGGAATGGTTATCAAGGAACGAGAAAGGAAACAAGACAAGCAGACAAGAGATACATAGCATTCATAGACGAACCAACTGATGAAAGACTAGAAGATAAATACAGAGAATACCTAAATATCAACGCCCCGATAGAAGAAGAGATAGTCGGGGCAGTGTATTAAACAGTAATGCTGACTTCCAAATTATTAATTATTATAATAAAAGTAAAATATCACGTATTATAGAAAAAGATGTGAAAGATACAGAGGTAACGGAAGAGGAAAATAATGTAATAAGGAAAGTGAATATATTCATAAAAAAGGATTTTGCAGAAATAGAAAATATACAAATACTCACCTTAGATGAATAGAAAAATGATATTATTAGTTATGATAAAATGCAAGGCCGACCAAGTGTAACTATTAGAATACAAGACCAGAAGATGGAATGCTTGCTCGATACAGGAGCTACAGTAAATGTCATGAGTTGGAGCAAATTTGAGAAACTTAAAGATGTAGAACTAACAACAACGACTGATACATTGAGATACATTTTAGAAACGAAAGGTAAAGCAATATTAGAAATAGTAATAAATGGCAGGAAAAGAAGGCTAAAATTTACGATAGTACGATATATGAATCCAGAGGTAATTGGTGGTATAGAGTTGCAAAAACAATTTGGTATACAACTAAAATGGCCAGTAGAAGAGGTCGAGAAAACGAAGCAAGAGCACATATGCAGTATCGAAGCCAAATTTTGAAAGATAATAACGGAGATGGAACGATTTCAAAGAGCAAAAAATACTTTAAAGATAAATAATCCGATACTATTGAACATTGTTAAAAAGAATCAAAATGTTTTTATGGCTGATAAATGGTTTTGAAAATATTTTATCCAACGCGGAAAATTTGCTTGGAAATTCTACAATATTTTATTAAAATAAATATTTGGAATTATGTCTTTAACTTTTGAACCGAATTTAAAAAACAATTTAGAAGATTTTTTAGCAGCTTCTAATAATATGTTTGCCATTTTTATTGCATTCTCGTTCAATTCATCACAAGTGGAGATTTCGCCGGTAAACGAAGGTTCGAGTTTGGTCTACTGGGTTTCACTTGCACTCCTTTGACCAGGTTACTAGGTGTAGATCCGACTACATAGAGTATATGTAACGTCTATCCAATCAGAATACCGATAGGATAGGGAAATATACGGACACATACTCTATGCTTTGTTCTAAAATGATGAGTCATTGATTACTCACATAGTAACAACTAATGTATTTGTTACTCACATCTTTGTGTCTTTGTTAAATTACAAGTGACATGTGCATGACTGGAATATGTCTTTATAATATTTATGTTAATAATAATAATAATAATAATAATAAAAATAATTATAATAATTTATTAAAAAGAGAGTTTGAAGACTATAAATCAGTAATATATCGATGTTTGTTGATACTCACGAAAACATTTTAAAACCTTATAATTTATATATCATTTGAGATGTAAGTATCATGGTCATACTTTCAAAGGTTTATGAATGGTTCTGAACCTTCAAGAACCTTTAAAGGGTCCAAAACCTTTAAAACATTTATAATTTATACTTATACATATAGATATATACATATCAAACAAAAGATAATTCAAAGGTGAGTATGATGGTCAATCCTTGAAGATCATACCCTCGAAGGATCCAAGGTTCAAATTTTTCAAACTTTATAATATATATATATATATATATATATATATATATATATCAAACAAAAAGTAATACAAAGGTGAGTATACAAATCATACCCTCAAAGGTCAAAGGGTCCAAGGTTAATACTATGAGAATTACTATGAGACAGAGATTTATAGAAAACCAACCGATACTGGTCTCTATACTTCTTCCGAAAGTTTTGTGAATTCAAATATAAAAGAAATATGGTGAATGGGTTGATTTATCGTGCATGGTCTTGTCTTCTACTTTTAAAAATTCAGTAAAAAGTGTTGACAAATTGGTTGAATTGTTAATGAAGAACGGTTATTCAAAATTCTTTTTATTAATTATGGTGAAAGAGACTATTGACAAATTTAAAGATCCATGTTTGAGAAATTCTGGGTGTGATTTTGTTGAGGTGTGTGAGTCTGATGAGTCAAATAAATTAAATAGTGTGAGCAAGGATGATGAGTCTAAATTTGTGTTAGTATTGCCGTACTCAGAAGGTTTAAAGGATTATAAAGTGAAGATAAGAAAACAATTAGGGAATTTAAACTATATGATAGTGTCAACGTCATGGAAAGTACGCAATATCTTTATTAATAAGTCAATAACTCCAGTCGAATTGTGTTCCGATCTCGTTTATCAGTGTACATGTGTTGGTATTCAACAGGAGAGGCACAAAAATGTGGTGAAAATCGACGAAAATATTAATTAAAAATCAAAAATAATTTTAAAAATAAATATTTTCCGGGGGAAACTGGTATGGGCGGATGCCAAATAATGAGACGAGTTCAACTATAATAAAATAAAATTAATGGGGGTCCCTAGAAGGAATAAATTACAAAAAACAAAAATTAATTTAAAATTAATTAACTAATGGAGAACTTGAGCTAATGGAGAACCCGAGCTAATGGGAAACACCAGACAATGGAAAACCCAAGCGATTTGAGAGAACCTGAATTACCCATCAAATTAGGAAAGGCAATTAAATTAGCCGAAAAAAATTAAATTGGAGTGAGCCGTCAAAGAAAAAGGATCAATTTCCTTAAAGCGAATTAGAGCTACAAGAGGAAGCCCGGGGGAATGTTAGATCCAGACTAATTTGTCAAAGTAAAATAAAAATTGCCAGTTGCTAGAAGAAAAAGAAAACAAGAAGTTCAGCGAGAGCGATCAGAAAACGTTAAAGTTAGTAACAATTAAAAAATTTATATCGAACGTACTAGAAAGGGACATCTCCCGTTGGAAGATTTATCCCTGCGTGAGATTGATAGTCTATTGAAAAGTGCAGGCCAAAAAAGATTGTATCAAGTGGGTTTGAATTAATAAAAAGCGTAACTAACGTGTAACTACATCGGTCTTAAATACAGATTTTGTGTTGGGTCGTTTATTTATTTTGAAAAGAACACAAAGGAGTCAGACAGTAATACCGACTTACACAAAATACCCAACACATGTAATGGGTGTAATGCCACATACATTGTAGAGACTTCCCATCATATCTGTATTCGAGCTCGAGAACATTATAGACCGAAGGCTTTCACCCATATTAGTGAGCACAATAAGGGCTGTAAGAGTAAAATAGGAATGTGTGATTTGTGAGGCGTTGTTGATAAAGTCATCGAATCCGAAAATTAATGTGCAGAATGCAGTGAAAACTTGTGTTTTGAGTGTTTTTAAATAATTTTTTCTTTATATTGCATGTATTGATTGTTGTATTAAATTAAATAATTAATTAAATTTTTAAATTATTAAATTAAACTTTGAATGCTAAAATTTAAAAAAATAATATATTAATTTAATTATAATTTTTTAAAAATAATTAAATGGTTTTATTAAATAAAAACTTTTTTTATATAATTAATAAATTTGCTTAAAACCCTTAATTTGTATAGTTAGTATAGTTATATCCCACCTGATGATGACAGGAAAACTGTCGAAATATATCGTGAAAAGAATGTTTGATTGGCATTATCTTATAATTAAATCATTGTCATATATGTTTAACTATTTATTTAAAATAACTTTGAAAATAATTTTTAAACTGAAATTTTTAAATTAAATAAGCTTTTTAACCGGATCATTTTTATATAAATTTATTTTAAATATCGAAATATTAATAAATGGTTTTTTTGAAATGTTTTATTCAACGCTGAAAATTTGTTTGGAAATTATACAATATTTGATTAAATAAATACTTGGAATTATGACGTTAACTTTTGAACCGGATTTAAAAAATAATTTAGAATATGTTTTAGCAGTTTCTAATAATAATAAATATTATTATATATAATTTTAAAGTGATGATTTCTTGGTAACAGCATTTATTATTTAAAACAAAAAAGTGATAATATAAGCCTTTTGCTGCGAATGTATTTAATGAAAAAATTTCGACTATAAGATAGTGCTTGTCAATCTCCTGGAATTTAGCTATCTTCTTCCCGAAATACATTTCGATCTTTCTTTTATTTACTTTTTCTTAATTTTCATTGGTTATAAATATAATATATACTTTCTTTTTATGAATTTTTTATTAAAGAATTCTAAAATTTTATTGAAAATTAAAATCAAAATTAAAATAAAGTAAATACCATTTAAAATTCAAAATGACACAAACTAAAATTTAAAATTTTTTAAAGCTTCATTTTTGTCATATTTATGCAGACAATTGATGTTCTAAATATCATATTTCACAATTATTTTACTTTAGATATTTTTTAAATGAACCTTTCAACAAAATTTACAGTCCTTTTATATTGAATACAATAGTATGTATAACAAAATTCAAACTTCGAGCGCAGTTGGTGTTGCTTATTAAAACTGTATAATAACTGTATATTAACTTTAATAACTGTATATTAAAAGCAAATGATAAATAATGAAATTTATATTATAAATATGGTTTGCGTCTCTATTGAAAATTCCTTTGTCTTATTTATTATTGAAAATTGATTCATTTTATTCTAGAAATATAAAGATGATGTTGATATTTTAGTAGCATTCCTAGATAATGAAAGTACTAATAGTATGGGATCTTTAAGATTAATTTATGATTTAAAGACAAATCAAGTATCAAATGGAGTTGGAAATATATCGGAAAAAAATATAAATTTGGTTATTTCCCTTGAGAATTTAACTTTTTCGTCTCATAAAAGATATTTTCTTTTCCTCTATGATTGCGATCGTTCCCAAAGCGTAATAAAAATACTCATTATAATCAATTTAAATATTTTTCATTATCCAGTCAACCGAGACTTGCAAAAAGTTTTTATCTATTTTTAAAAGAATATGCAAATCGTTTAATTTCAAAGTGGTTATCTATTACATGAAAGATGAAACAGATATTTGGCATAAAGCTGTCAAAGTTCCAAAAATAAATATTAAAACTGAAGTAATCAGTTCGGCACATTTTAGGAACAGTTTCCTTGACAGAATGAAGCCGGTCAATATTTCAAATACCGTTAATTTTTCCTTTATTATAGCTCTTGCAGCTTTGGAAGTAATTTTTACATTAAAAAACCGATTTATTTCTAGAATACGTTAAAAAACGTTAATTATAATAATGGAAGTTTATAGGAATTTAAGTTTAGAATAAAAACTCTTGATATTTAATTTATAAAATTGCAGAAATCGTAAAATTCGTGATTGAAAAAACTATTCAAATTTTGATTGTTACTGGTAGATGTTACGAGAAAACTTTCTAAATTGTTGATTTAAATCGTTTTCAGTAGATAGATTCATAACATAAAAGTTTATTACCGTATTAGCCCGAATATAACGCGACAATTTTTAACATTTTATTTTTATTAAATTTTGGTTTAAATTAATTAAATTTATTGTCATGTATTACTTTTAATTACCTAACCAAACGCTTATCTGATTGAATTTCCCTTAATTTTAATTTTTTTTCTAAATTCCGGGTCGCGTTATATTCGGGCTAACACGGTAATAATACAATATTGCTTAATTTTTTAAACAAACGTTTCGGCCTGGAATTAAATACTTTCGAAATAATTTATCAAACGAATTTAAGTAGGGTAATGTGTGGAGCCGTGGACAAAGAACTATTACGTAATCGATGACGCCACAAAGGAAATTACGCCATACCCCCGCCCCCATTCTCGAGGGATTTTTTTATTTTTTAAATTATGTAACAAAGAAATATTACGCAACAAAGACATAATACGTAATAAAGGAATATAACGTAACAAAGACATATTACATAACAAAGATAAAATACGTAACAAAGACATATTACGTAATAAAAGAATAAATTTAAACAAATGAATAAATTTAAACAAAGCCCTGTTACATAACAAAGGAATAAATTTAAACAAAAAAACTATTATGTAACAAAGACATTTTAACAACGACACATGACTCATCATACTTTTTAAATATATTACGTTGCGGTATTTTAAAATTTAAATATTTTAAAAACTTATTTTGACGCTAAAGTTGACAAAAAAAAATTATTGCACATACTTTGCATTATCATATATAGTCTATCCGACAAGATATTCTGTCCCCTTAAGGGTAATGGTCACAAAGGTAAAAGTCACAAAGGTACTGCTAAAACTTTACCATATTATTACACACACAATGTACAAAATATATTATTAGTGTACACACATTGTTTTGGTCATGCAACAAGTTAGTGTTCCCATCGATAGCCCATCTTAAAGTCTAGTGTAAGATTTATCTAATGATATATTATTATTATTATTGGTAAAGATATTATTATGACTTATTATTATTATTATTATTATTATTATTATTATTATTATTATTATTATTATTATTATTATTATTATTATTATTATTATTATTATTATTATTATTATTATTATTATTATTATTACTATAATTATAATTAATCAAAAACCTAAAATAATTTTTACACACTAAGTTATGGGGTAGAGAATTATTATATGTTTGCAATATTCTGTGTTTGCCTTTACAGGAAATTTTCAATAAGGAGCGATAATTTACAATTTTATACATACATTCTATATACACATACCTTGTTTAACATGATATAGTCTTATATATAATATTAAAATATTTAAATAAACCTTTGATATAACTTTATTTCTTTCGTTTTAGTATCCATAAAGTAAGTAAATAAAGAATTTACTACAATATTTTAATTATTTTACTTAGTAATGAAGAAAATGAATTATATGATTATGAGGAAGATTAACCAGACAAAATGGTGAAACACTGAATGACTTATGTTCTGGATTTAGAAATTTCTTATTAAAACATCAATTATTGGATTATGAGGAAGATGAACCAGACAAAATGGTGAAACACTAAAGGAGTTATAGTTCCGGATTTAGAGATTTTTTAAATGAATTAGCTGATTGTGGGTGTCCTTCAACATGAATGTTTACTTATCAGACTTAAATTATGTAAACTTTCTTTCAACGAATGTCAAGAAAAATGGGAAAAACCGATGTTTTAGCAATTAGATATTGTATAGTACTCGTCATACCTGAAGAATATGAAAGATTATTATTAATGTAAGACATGAATGAATTCTTTAAAATATATATATTATATTTAGGTATCTGTGTTTTATGGTGGGAATTGATAAGAAATGATATTGAAAAAGTATACCACAAATAACAGTTACCTAATAGTCAGGCAAAATTTAATTTATCAAGCATGTGATGATAAAATGTTAGATAACATCTGTAAGTTAATTGCTTTTAAATCAATACAAATTTTAGCAATGAGAGTCGACACCGCATCAGAGTCACTAAGCAAAGAAATACGTCCAATTTGCAAGATGTATTCCATGAAATCACTATCAAATGGCCCGATGGAGCGATTAATTTTGAGATAGATTACCAAAAAATTCCAGAAGAGCGAGAAACCCTTTGTAAATTAAATATAATATGGTTGGGTGGGTCCTCTTTATCCATTAATTAATATATATTTACAAGCTGATCGTCGTGGTGGGCGGTTGTAATCCAACTAGTGGGAGGCCTCTGTCTTTGTTGCATTATAGTCCTTTATTTAAATTTATTCCTTTGTTATGTATGACTTAATTACGTAATATGTCTTTGCTGCGTAATATGCCTGTTACGTAATTTTAAAAAATTTAAAAATTTAAATTAATTTAGAATCCCCTGGGGTAGGGGAGGGGGATGATGTAATTTCCTTTGAGACGTCATCGGTTACGTAATAGTTCTTTGTTCCTGGCTCCACACATTACCCTACTAATTTACTCTTTTAAAATTTAAAATTTGCAATCAAAATTTAATATTTTACAAAATCAATATTTTAATTATCTTTTCTCATATATTTTACAGTGTTTTAATAAAAATTTAAATCTAATTATTTACTATTTAAATTCGTTTTAAAACATTTCAACAAATCGCCTGAAATATTTAATCCTCGGCTGAAAACACCTAACAGTTACGTATGTTGAAAATTAAATATTGTTGATATCTATATTAAGTTTCAAATTTATTTACACCTAATTCCAAAATATAAAAGTTTCTATAATCTAAAAAAACCGAACTAAAATCAAAAGTTTTTATTAAGAAAGTGGCAGAAAAATAATTTTACATACAAAGTAGATAGTTAGTGGCCTCCCGCAGCAAAACGTTTTTTTTGATTACACAATTGTTGCGGGCAGCTACACATATTTTTTTCAATACAAATAGATAGGCCCTATAGAAAAAAGGTCAAGATTTTCAGACTATAGTGAGGGGGTCCTAGGAGTTTTGTCCTAGGAGTTTCAATACAAAAAGATGTTCTACACTAAAAAAGCATGATAATTTAAGGTCTCAGGATATTTTCAATACAAAAAGGCGGTCTTCAATAAAAAAGAGTGATAAATAAAGTTTCCAGATTTTGAACATGCTATTAAATTTGGATTAAAATCAGTATCGGTTATTAGTGATAATGATCATTTTCGAATTAAATTACCTAAATTTACAGAAGATAAAACAATTGATCAATTTGGTATAATTATAAGTGTTGTTGAAAAAAAAAATTTGAACATTATTTCGAAGATGAATTATACATCAATACTTTATCTGAAATACATGGTCAGTTAATGACAATTAATCCGTCTCACTTTAAAGATTTTAAAATACAAAATAATGAATTGGTTAAAATAAGTCTTGCTGACAACATTTCATCAATAATCTTTGATAAAAAATTAACAAAAACATTGGGATTAAAGAAACAAACATTTACAGAGAAATAAATTATTCGAACAAAAATTCCAAAATTATTTAATCATCATCAACAAATGTTTATTTACTCAAATATTATCGAGCCATTAACCGTTGGAGATGTAAGAGTTCCGTTATTGAAATCTATTTGGAGAAAAAAATACGAACAAAGAGAAGTTGTGCAATTAGAAATGAAGAATCCAATGTATCTACCAATTTCTAATTTTTCTATAAACAACATTGAAATCAATATACGTAATGATAGCGGAAAATTAATAAAATTTAGTAAAGATACAAAAACACACTTGACATTACTCTGAGTTTATCCGACAAGATGTTTTGACCCCATATGGGTATTGCTCACAAGGTTACTGCTCACATCCAACATGTCGTAAGGGTACTGATCATAAAGGTACTGGTATTTGATTTTAATGCTTTTATTTGAATGATTATTTAGGCAAATTTGTTGTTTAAGGCATTCACTGATAATTTTTAGAGTTGATGGTTTTAGTAAATATTCAAGTAAGTTTCTATCATTTTTGTAAATTTCTATTATTTTTGTGAATTTTTATCATTTTCGTGAATTTCATGTTGATTGAATGAATATTTTAAAAATTAAAGATTTAATGTTAATTCTAAGATCATTTTAATTAATTTCTTGATAATTGGATGTATTTTTATTGACTTGTTTTTTCATTTTAAATAAAATTTATTTTTAATGAGGTTAATAATTAGTTTGTAACAATAATCAAATGATAGGATAAATTTTGATAATGATGAATTTGTAATGATATTGAATTTGACTAAATATTTTTTTCAATAATTTTCTAAGAGTATTTACATTTACACATTGATGAACTTTTAAAAAACATAATCTAAGAAACCAGTTAACTTTATCAAGGACAGATATTTGAAATCTACTTGAAAATTATTGTAGAATATAGTGAAATTTGTTGTTTAGTTTGCTATTATTTCTTGAAAATGATTGGCTGAATCGATGAAGAATTATGATCAATCAATATATATCATCTCTATTTAGGTATTTGATGGTAAATATTTGTAGAAAATATTGATTTTTGATTTTTTAGTGAGCTCTTATTATTTAGCTTCTAAATTATTTCAATGTAAGAATGTCTGGTGTCTATAACAGTTAATGAAAATTCATATGTTCGAAGTTCTCTAAGGATTTTAAGAGGATTGACTGAATTAAAGGAGGATATAACCTCAAGTGGGTAGAATTAAGGGACTATAGTCGGTTAAATGTTTAAAGGGGTAGAAATATTTGGTGAGGGATCGGTTAAGATGCGAATATATGATTTTTAAGGAGGATATAGTCGGACGGATGTTATGAGGGATCAGTTAAGATGGGAATATATGATTTTTTAAGGGTGCTTTTGGTAAAATATCAATGTTTTAAGGGAAATTGCAATGCATTAGTCGGTTATGAATCAATAACAATGTGAAATTATATCGTTTATTAGGTTGTTTTATTCGTTGAATATTATCTTTGAAAATTAATTCATTAAAATTTCCATTAAAAATTAACTTAAAAAATTATTCTATATAAAAGTTTCAGAGTTGAAACAATTTCTCATTATGTTTGGATAAAAAATTTTCAAAGTTTTATGAGATCTCAATCATCAAGTTCTAATAGGGTTAGAGGACACACTATATTATTCAACTTCTGAAAATGTAAAAATAAAACATGAAAGATTATGTCAACAAAATGAACCAGCACTAATTAAAATGCCAACTCACTGAGATGAAATTTAAAATTATTCAAATTTATTAGAATCTCTTGTTACAATTTATGGAGATTTTGAAGCTATTAATATAAAACAAGATTTGGAACAAAAATACATAAATATTATAGAAAAAAATGATTTAGTAGAATCTTGGTATCAATATAGCCTAGCAAATGATTTAGGAGAATCTTGGTTCAGATAAAATGGATTTGAAAATGAATTGGATAAAATGAAAGATTTTCTCAAGATGAATAAAAAATCTTTTACAATAACAATAGCTCAACAACTTCCATCAGCATATCATCTATTTATTAAAAATAATTATACCGAAATAATGAAATCATTTGAAATATCATATCGAGGAACTTCAGCACAAGATACCCTAGATCATTTTGTTGAAAATATAAATTTATTAGAACATTTATTTTTCAAAAAATTACAAACAAATTATCCAATCAATTTTTCATCACCACAAGTTACAGAATATGAAAATTCTGAAATTTGTTGGATGTGTAATCAAGGTTTCCACACAAATCAAGATTTGTCGGGAAACCAAGATAAAGTTCCCAATCATGATCATTTTAAACGAGAAAATAATTACAGAGGTGCAGCACATATATCATGTAATTTAAATTGTAAAAAACCAAAATTTATACCAATCATTTGGATATGATATACATTTATTCATAAAACATTTGGCAATCAATGCAAAAAATAGTTTCAAGGTTATTGGGTTGACAATAGAAAAATACATGTGTGTAGAGTATGGATGCTTAAAATTCATAGATTCATTAAATTTCTTTTTAACAAGTTTAGATTCAATTGCAAAAACAATGAAATTTAATCAAGATAATCAAGATTTGTTAATAAATCAAGATCAAGATTTTAAACACACTATAGAGCATGTTTTATAATTAAATATAATATTCCAATAGAAGAATATCAAACTTGTTTAGCTAAAGGAATATATCCATATGATTATATGGATTCATTTGATAAATATCTCGAAACAGAATTACCATCCCATCAAGAATTTTATTCAATATTAAATCAATCAACAACATCAGAACAAGAGGATTCAAGAGCTAGAAAAATGTGGGAATTATTTAATTGTTAAAACATTGGTGATTATACAGACGTATACCTAAGTTTGGATGTTTATATTCTTGCAGATTGTTTTGAAAACTTTGTAAAAAGATTTCCTTTGAAACCTTATAATTATATAAAATTTCATCTGTCCATTTCGCTGTGAATCATTTTTCAAATTTATTTTTATATTTAAATATTCTTACTCTATCACCAATTTTAAACTTTGGTTTTTCTAATTCTTGTTTTAGAGCCAAAACTTGTTTTGGTTCTAAACTGGGGTTTGTGGAAGCATTTAAAGGTGTTTCTTTAATAGAGCTATGTACATCATTATTATATTCATTTACAATCTTTTGTTCATTGTTCCAATACCAGTAAATTATTTCCACATTTTATTTTTTAGCGTTCTATTTAATGTTTCAACTATAACTGCTTTTCCTTCATTTTCTGTTGAATATAATTTAATATAATTTTCTTGTAGAAATTTTGTAAAAAGTTTGTTATAAAACTCTGTTCCTTTATCACACCATAAATATTTTGGAATTCTTTGATATTCTTCAAATATATTTTCAAATGCTTCTGTAATAGAATATCCTGTTTTATTTTCTAAACATCTTGCAAAAGCAAATCTTGTATATAAATCTATTACTGTTAAAATTATTTTATATATTTCAGGGTCTGATGATTTGGTTAGCATAAATACTAAATCAGCAGACCAAGTATGATCTTTTTCATAAACTTGAACTTTTAGATATTTTTTATTTTTTCTAAATTCATGGTGTAATTCATTGGCATATTTTATTTGTGATTCTGTTGGGATTTGTAAATTAGTCTTGGATGCATTCTCTCGATCTTTTCTCTCGATCTAAACTTGTTTAGAGAGAGAGAGAGAGGCGTTTTTCAGTGTCTGCTTGTTCAATAGTCTTTTTATTAGCAACATCTTTTGCCATCCTTGGTAGACCAGTTTTTTCCATGTTAACAGGTTTAACATGGAGAAAACCACCCATGAAAATCTTACCCTTCATTGCTAATTTAACTAGAGCTCTTTGAATCTTTTATTGAATTGATGGATTTTGTATATTATTTAAATCATGAATTAAATTAACATCAGCAACATGTCTATCTCTAAGATTGTTGAATTGTAAGCAATGTCATGTTTTAAAGCAGCTTGGTCAATTCTATTTATATTGGTTTCTCTCCTTGTTTGGATTGTTATTTTCATCAATTCTAATATCTAATCGTGTTCCTGGTCCAGTATAGTTGTGTTTAAATAAATGTCTTTCACCAGGATATTTTTCGGTAGTAAGAGGTTTTAAAATTTTTGATGTAAATTTTGAAGATTGTAAATTCCCACCCTTTTTCTCAAAAGCAAATCTACTTGAAGGATCGAAATCTAACCATGGAATATTATTTGAAGATGAAATTATTTCACCTTCAAAATTATTATTACTTGATTTAGTTAAATTCTCTCTCTAAAGCAAGTTTAGATCGAGAGAGGTGTCTTTTAGTTTTAAGATGACTCGCTTTATGGTGTGTTGTAACATCACAACAACAAATTTCACATCTTCAATAACGTTTAGTAGACATTTTAAAAAATAAAATTTTTATATTCCTTGTAATAAAGGAATTTAAAAAAAAGTTTTATTATAACAAAGAAATTTTCAATCTCCTCTAACATTTTCAATTATTGAAATCTTTCCACCATATAATTTCATTTCTATTTTCTTTTCTTCAAGAATTAATGTATATATTTTTGCTTTAAAATTAGAATCCTTCTTTGTATGAAGAGTAACATCAACATTATTTATAGCTAGTCTATCATTTTGATCTGAAACATTTATACAGAATATAGAATATAAATATTTGAAATCTTCTAAACTTAATTGTGGTTTTATTTTAAAGTCTTGTCACGATTCAATATAATTTTTATATGGGAATATATTTTCATTGTTTTGTATATTAAACTCCATTCTATTTACTGGATAATAAGCATCATTCAATTGAATTTGAATTGATTTTAAATTATCATCTCCAATCTGTTGAATAAACAAGTTGTTATTTTTTTGAAAGGATAGATCTATTTCTTTGAATCCTATTAAAATATATCTTGGTCGATATGCTAAATTTGCAATCTTTATAGAGTATGTTGAACCTTCTCTCATGTCAAATACACTACAAATTCTATTTAAATAATTTACATTTATAGACTTGTTGGAATTTAATCTTTCAATAAGTTTAATTTCAGCGTGTGGATTTAATGTCCATTCGGGTATGTGTAATTCAATCGTTGTTAATTTTAATTTACCTTTTCTATCTGTAGCTCCATAGAATAATACTTTATCATATACCATTCTATTACAAAGTAATTCTATGAAAACATTATGGAGTATACGATTATAGTTTTGAAGGAATCCAAATAAATGTTTTAATTCGAAATAACATTCAAATTTTTTAGACTTGTAAAGTTCAACACATTTATGATAACCATAATTTATATCTAAACCATCTTTATCTAAATTACCTTTATTTACATCAGGGATCCAACCTGTTAATTCACCATATTCATGTTTGTAATCACAACCAGTTAATACAAAATTTAACATTGAAGAATATACACCTGGATTCAAAATATTTTCAACTTCTGATGATCCTAATTTTAATCTCATGTTGGAGAAGAAATTTGGGAAGAAATTATTTTCTAGGGTTATATCTTTATTGGCTTCAATCTCTAATTCAATTTTACACACTAATATATTTTTATGTATATTATTATTTTTAAATATAAATATAAAAAAATATTTTATTGAAATGGGTGTGGTTGGTGAACCGGGAACTACCGCCACCAGTCTTTCGTACACCCATGGGATCGATCCCCACCCGAGTCACCTTATATGTCTTTGGTTTCCTCTTTCGAATCTTTTTCAAATTTCTTTGAATTCGTAAAACACCATTAAGACGCATTACAACTATCAAATTGATTCTGATGTATGAGTCTGGCCAGCCTGTATATTGGAATTGATTTGATGAAAGAAACAGGTTAAAAATTTAAAAATGATCCGGATAAAAAAAACTGTTGAGAGGATAGTGGAAAAAAAATTTTTTAAAAAATACCATTGTCCTCTCAGAGCAATTTTACTGTTTCATAAATTTTTTTTATTCTTTAAATTACATGACATCAAGATTACAAATCATTGAAATCATCAAATGATTATTCAAAGTAATGTGTAAATGGTGGCAACTAGAATTTTTTCAAATATATTCTTGAGTATTCAAAACTTTGCCAATAACCATCAATTTTTCATATTTTTCAATTTTTATATTTTTCAATTTTTATATTTTTCAATTTTTATATTTTTCAATAATTATATTTTTCAATAATTATATTTTTCAATATTTATATTTTTTCGATTTTTAGAATTTTCAATTTTTATATTTTACAATTTTTTATGTTTAAGTGTAGTAGTGTATATAATGGAAACACCGGCTTACCCTCACCTATTTTAGACACCACTACACCTTCAATGCTTAGATTAAATAAATTTTAGATTTGAAGTTGGGTGTTCCAATTCTAGACCCCACCCTACTTCAATGTTAAAAATTATTAAATGTTAAAATTTGAAAAATTAGTAATACTTTAGGTTGGTAGGGTGAGCTGATGTTTCCATTATATACACTCATTTAAAATTAACATTCAAAAATATTTCATTAAAATTTCCATTCAAAATTATCTTAAAAAATTATTTCATTAAAATTTCCATTAAAAATTATCCTAAAAAATTTTATTTCTCAGAAGCTGTTGGTTATTCAAATATTTTGTTAATAAATTAAAAAATCTTACATTCATTTACTTATTACATTACTTTAATTTAATTATTTAAAAATTATTACTTTTAATTTACTTATTTAACTTTAATTTAAAAATTTGAACCATTGATTACTTAATTTAAAATTTTAGATGATAATTTACTTTAATTAAAAAAATTTGAGCCAGTAGAGGGATAGCGGCCCACTAAACCAGCGGCCCTCTGGAACAAAGACTAACCCCCTACCACCCTATCCCCCCGCCATTAAAAAAATTTTTTTTCAAGGTCAAATTTTAAACAAAGCCATATGACTCACCAAGGTCATTGAAACAAAGACCATGACTCATCCAATGGCTCATCAAAGTCATCAAAGTCATAGCTCAATCGAAAGGTATTTGAATGGAGAGTATTTGAGACCATCGAAGGTCTATGGAGGTTCAATAACCTTATAATATGTATATCAAACAAAAGGTATACTCTGAGTTTATCCGACAAGATATTTTGTCCCCTTATGGGTATTGATTATGGGTATCACTGGTTACACTCAACATCTCACAAGGGTGTTATTATTACTATTATTATTATTATTATTATTATTATTATTATTATTATTATTATTATTATTATTATTATTATAATTATTATTATTATTATTACTTTCTTATTATTCCATTATTATTATTATTACTATTATTATTATTATTACTATTATTATTATTATTACTATTATTATTATTATTATTATTATTATTATTATTATTATTATTATTATTATTATTATTATTATTATTATTATTATTATTATTATTATTATTATCATTATAACTATTAAAAAATGTTTAAACTTGAAAACTATCACAAGTTCTCAAAATACCAATAAAAATAAAAATGAACATATTAAAAGTTGTTATCATTACTATTATTAAAAATGATTAAACTTGAAAACTATCACAAGTTTTTAATACACCAATAAAAAATAAAAATGAACACATTAAAAGTCTAGTTTTTTTTTAAGAATATATATTTAATAATATTCATCATAATCATCATCAGTTAATAATGTATCATCAATATCAACATCTATATCGATACTATCATCGAAATCTTGGCTGAAATCTCCACAGAGCTGGTTACAATCAACATATCGCAAGTTTATTTTTATTACTATTATTATTATTATTATTATTATTATTATTATTATTTTTATTATTATTATTATTATTACTATTATTATTATTATTATTATTATTATTATTATTATTATTATTATTATTATTATTATTATTATTATTATTATTATCATTATTATTATTATTATTATTATTATTATTATCATTATTATTATTATTATCATTATTATTATTATTAAAAAATGTTTAAACTTGAAAACTATCACATGTTTTCAAAATAACAATAAAAATACACATATTAAAAGATGTTATTATTACTATTATTAATGATAAGAGATAATCTTCTAGATACCTCTAATTATGATCCCGCACACCCCTTATACTGAGAAACCTTGATTCTGTGATAGGAAAATTTAAAGATAAAAGCAAATGTCTCGGGTATAAGGAATGGGTTTTCTTAAGACCTAAGTGCTATAGTTTATTAGGTGTCAAAGATACAATGAGGGCTAAGAGGGTGAAATTAATGTGGACAGAGATTGGGCACCAGTCACATTTAGACTGCTACAATAACAACGTAGAATTTGCAGTGCCGCAAACTAGGATAGGGACGCGGAACCACCAGCTATATACCATCTAAAAAATAGTAAAATCGCATTGACAAATAACGATGACAAACGATTATGGGTGGGGAAAAATAATAGTATCGCATTTGGGCATTATTTTGGGGTTGATGCTGTAGATAATGATCAAGTATTGGATGAAGTTGGACCGCTCTGTGGACGTTTCAGCCTAGATTTTGATGAAAGTGATCAAATATTAGAGGAAGTTGGACCGCTTTGTGGAGGTTTCAGCTCAGATTTCAATGATAGTATCGATATAGATGTTGATATAGACGATATATTATTAACTGATGATGATGATGACGAATATTATTAAATATATTTTCTTTAAAAATCTAGACTTTTAATGTGTTAATTTTTATTTTTTATTGATGTATTAAAAACTTGTGATAGTTTTCAAATTTAATCATTTTAACATAAAGATACGGAAAATATTACGATTGATAACGATTGTAACGATTGTATAGAATCTATACTATAGATCATGTCGTTGAAAATGTTATGAAATGTGGAGATGAGGATTGTGAATGTACTAATAAATTTAAAAATTGAATTATTTTTATTTTCATTTAAATATACTATTAAAATCAATAACATTAATTTTTATTCATATATTTACAAAAAATATACATTATAACACTCCAGTTGCAAGTTTTATATAGTTTTTCATTTTTCTTTTGATTTCATCAGTTTCTTTAGCGTTGCGGCCGAGTAATTTAATGCACCCCATCCGCCATTGGCTTCTATCCATGGAGTAAACTTTGACTTGATTATCTAGAAATGAATATTATTAAAATATATATAGATTATAAAAGAAATCTTACTTCTAAAGACCACTGATAATAATGCTCTGAATCCTACAATTATCCTTGTCCATTTCATGTCTTCATCGAAAAGACACTGAAATATTCTATTAAAGTAATACTTCTTGGTTTCCAGGCATTCCATCTCCATCATTTGCTGATAACCGATATGTTCACCTTCAATGATTTGTTCGGTTCGATTGACCAGAAAATTGAGGACTGTGAACTATATTCACGGTGACAATTCCGTTTAGAACATTTTCAATAAATTGAGACATTTTTACAATAATTTTTAATATACTGTTTTATTTATATTACTACTACTGAAATATCATATGATTCTGATTGGTTGATAGACTATAAAAGTAAAAATATATGAGTTTTGATTTGATACAGCATGAATACAATATTTCTATTGGTAATTAGTATAATGATTGTGTGCTAAAACTAATAATAATAATAATAATAATAATAATAATAATAATAATAATAATAATAATAATAATAATAATATTAATAATAATAATAATAATAATAATAATAATAATAATAATAATAATAATAATAATAATAAGTAATAATAATAAAGTAATAATAATAAAGTAATAATAATAATAATAATAATAATAATAATAATAGTAATAATAATACCCTTGTGAGATGTTAAGTGTAACCAATACCATTGTGAGCAATACCCATAAGGGTACAAAATATCTTGTCGGATAAACTCAGAATATACCTTTTGTTTGATATACATATTATAAGGTTTTGAAATAATTCAAAGGTTTTTAACTCTTTGAAGGTTATTGAACCTCCATAGACCTTCGATGGTCTCAAATACTCACCATTTAAATACCTTTCGATTGAGCTATTAAATAATAAAATCCATTGGCGGGAACTCGGAGAATTTAAATTTTAAAAAATTTAGCATGAGTCATATGACTTTGAGAATGTTCTTGAATGAGTCATATGACCTTGAATGAGTCACCGGATGGGTCATATGACTTTGGATGAGTCATCGGATAGAAAATGTATCTCAGTGATGATTATTAAATTAGTGTTTTGTTACAATTCTTTGGAGTAGTCATTTTGAAGAAAGCGTATTTTAAAATTTTCAAGCTTTTGGTTCTCATCAGTACTATTATTACTATTATTATTATTATTATTATTATTATTATTACTATTATTACTATTATTATTATTATTATTATTATTATTATTATTATTATTATTATTATTATTATTATTATTATTATTATTATTATTATTATTATTATTATTATTATTATTATTATTTTATTACATATTATTAATATAATTATTTCTTATTTATTAGTATTATTTTTGCAGTTTGTCAATGATTTTCCTCAGACTGAAATGATTGATTTGAAAAAATACATTGATCCGAATGGTTTGGCTTACTGTCTATTTAATAATAAATGCGGACTTCTTAGAAAAGTATGATTACTGAATTAAATTATTATTTCATGTAAATAAATTCTTATCACAAAATATAAAATTAAATAAGAATTTAGGAATTTTTATTATTAATTATTAATGAATTAAATTTAAAGGAAATGAATGCAATTAATTTGATGTAAATTTTAATATTGTCAAAAGATATTTTTAAATCATTAAGTGAGTTCTTGTCAGTTGACAATGTCAACTTGACATTAAACAATATAAATCATGTTAAAATGTATCTCAGGAAATTATATGATTATAAAATGAAGAAAATGATGATATTTATGAAATTTATACGATACTAAACAAATTATAGATTTTCTATGAAAAGTAGAGGCCTGGAAAAATTATTGCCCCTAGGCCTATTTTCTGTTTCCTATGGTCTTCCTATTGGTATATCGGTATATCTATGTTCTATGATATTTAATTTATAAAAATTACCCTGGCCTACGTTTTAATGTAAAAATAATTTTGAATATTTTTAAATTAATGAAAAATTAATTTTTACATGCATTTAGCATTATAATATTTTGATTCTTCAAATTCATTTAGAATCAGTGTAAACTTTAGAAATTATAATTTCCATATTATTTTCATCTCATTTATAAATTAAGAGGCTCAAAATTTTACTTTAACATGAAATTATTTTTATATTATTTATTTTATATAAAATTAACCATTTAATTCTGACATTATTGGTTATTTTATTTAAAAAACTCTCGCACAAAATTTCGCGTTGCTCGGTCAGCTGTTTGCAGAATCTGTGCAAAAGAAAACCATAGTGGCTATGGTGCCAATCTACGTCGAACTGGAAGACCAAGTGCAACAACTAGTTGTGATGACAGGGTCAGTTACGTGATGCAAAGAAAATGTTCATCTTTAGTTTTACGAACAACTCATGCACAATTCGTACAGTACACCTCTACTGTTATAATTTCACCCACTATTCGTAACCGCTTGCATTCTTTTGGTCTTCACCGTAAAGTTGCATTAATAAAACCATGATCTCTGCTGTCAATAAGCAACGACGCCTTTTATAGGTCTGGAATCATAAAAATTGGATCTCTAGATGAATGGAAGAAAATCATATGGTCAGATGAAACTCCAATTTCTTTAGTTCAGACATCACAGAGGTGTTATGGTCGATGTTTTCTATGGTAATTTTACCTGGTTGGAAATGCTAGGTTTATGGGAAGGCCATATGATATACTGGGGTCCATTTACTGAACAAAATGTTAGTCACTTATTGAAAATTCGTCTGAGAATGAATGGAGAAGGCTATAAGAACATACTTCAGGCTAATTTAAATATACCCCAAATATCTGAAAATGGCATTACCTTCCAACAAGACAATGCTCCAATTCATAAATGCAAATTGATTAAGGATTAGATGTCTGAAAAGTGACCACAAATAGGTATAGGGGTCAGTGGTGTATTAGAGGGGGGACGTGGCGGAACTACGTTCCAGCACCTTTTTGGAAACGGAACGCGTTCCGGTACCTTTTTTAGTAGTCATATTTTTAATTTCAAATGAAAATTATATTTTAAATTGGCAAATTTGCAAAAACATTTCAAAAAATATGTTAATTAATAGAGAATTTATCTTCCTTTTTGTGTCTTGTTTATTTTTTCTTTATAAATCAAATAAACATCATGTTGTCAGTGTCCTACATATTATACTACTAAACTAATAACTTCAACAATAGTGCGAATGCGCAAGTCCGCGGAAGATCGAATCCAGTCAATGACTATTTCATTGCGAATTTCGCCAGTAACCAGTAACCAGTTAGTCTATGACAGTAACGTTGTTTTTTAGATTGTGTTATTGTGTATAACGCCAACGTTGTTTTGGTAGTTTGTGGTTTCTATTTACATTATAAATTTTAAGGAAGTTTAATTATTTTTTAATGGATTAAATATAATGAATATTAATTTGAATTATTGCAGTAATATTTCTTTCAGTGTTTAAAGGAGCACAAGTACTGAGTTCCAATAGTTGATCCTGCTGTAACATGCTGAGATGCAGAGTGTTAGCCATTCTCTTTCTTCTTTTCTTTAAGTTTTATTGCTTGCTGAGATGGAAAAGTGGACTTGAGTTTATTTGTGACTAAAAAACCTTTAGGTATTATGTTTCGTCTTTTACATTTTTTTAGGAAATATAAGTGGGATTTCAGTTCACCCTCATACACGAAAAAAAATGCAAAATATTACAAGAGGCGTTCAAAAATACATTGCAAAGATTAGCCACAGAGACTCTGTATATCAAAAAACATAAACCATTCATCAACATTCAAATAAATTACAAAAAAATCCCAGAGACATTTATTTAAATTTAAAATATATAAAATTAAAAAAAACGTTTTTTTAAAAATTAAAATTATAAAATAAAATATAAAAAATAATATAGTTAAATATAGTTTAAATATTAACCAATAAATTTAATATGAAATACGAAATAAATTGATTTTCCCCATTAAAATGTTGTAAATTTAATAACAATCAAATTTACTTGAAAAAGGCAGTGCCGAGAATTCGTGAATATCAAAAACATACTACTGATTTATAGCCTTCAAGCTTTTTAATAAATTTAATGGAAAAAAAATCAGTGGTGAAATTGGAAAAAAGTTCTAATAAGAATTAATTTTTATATAAAAAATTTAAAATGACAGAAAAACGTAAACAACCCACTTGGGACAGTTTCTTTTGAAAAAATTTAAAACGCAACAAGAAGAAAATGTGCAAGTGCTGCAAACTAAGGAAAAACAAATGGATAAACCATCAACATCAACAGAAAATGTTCAAAAAGAAGCAGAATCCCCATTAATATATTGACCGAGTATTTGGATTGCAGATATGTGGTTCAAAAAGAAAAAAGGTTATGGTTGACTGAAATGCGATTCCTGAAAATTAAGATGTTTGAGTTGTTCGGCTAATCATAATTTAGGACCTTTAAAGACGCAGGGAGTAAGCATCTAAAAAGAATGGAGAAACACTCAAGTATGAGCTTATGGAAAGGATAAAGCCACACAACTAACTTCTTTGCGAAAAAAATTTATAAACATTGTAAAAGATTTTCACATTATTGTAGATAAGTTGAAAGATTCTGAAATTTGTAGCACCAGTAAGGGTTTTAGAACTGCTTATTATATTGCTAAACATGGTCGTCAATTTTCTGATCATTTTGATTTATTAAAACTTCAAGAAATGAATGGTCACGGATTATGATCTAGATTCAGCGCTACAGAAATAATTGATCATATAGGAATTGAAATGAAATCCAAAGTTTGTCAACAAATAGTAAAAGTTCATGGAAACTTATCTATTATCATAGATAAATATACCACTTTAAGTAAAAAGTTTGGTCTTATTTTTTATTTAAAATGCGAACCCGATAAAATGAAAGATCCTCATTTCTTGTTTCTTGATTAAATTGAATTGTTCGCTCAAACAGCTAACACCATACCAGAGGTTCTCTTAAAATGTTTGGAAAATATGGTGTTGATGATAATTATTTAAAACACCATTCAATTTTGTTTACAAGCGGTGGGGCCGGTGGTATGTTAGGAAGGAAATCTGGAGTAGGAACAAGACTAACACAGAAATATCCAGATCTATTTACATGGCGTTGTTTAAACCATAGGATCGAATTATCGGTAGGAGATGCTATTTCTGAGGTTAATCGGGTTAATCATTTTCAAATATTTATGGACAAGTTATACTCCTTATATAGTTAATCTCCGAAAAATCAAAGAGAAATTGAAACATGTGCAACTGCTCTCGGTGTAGAAATTAAACGTATTGGACGTATATTTAACATCAGACGAGTAACCAGGTGCTTTAGACTGTATCAGCAGTCAATGGATTATATAAAAGAATATCATGGAAACAATTAACAATTTATTCCAAATTTAGCCTTAATGTATGATGTTCTATTCAAGCTATCTATTCTATCAGAAGCATTGCAAAAATGAGAAACTTCAATAGTATAAGCTTACCAATTCATTCGCGCACAATCACTTATTTAGAATATTTAAAAGAGCCTCAGAAAGAAAAGAAGTGATTGGAAGCATTTTCTGCTTGTGAAATAATGCAATTATCTTCAATTTCGTTGACGGATAATAAAAAATAATTCACAGGAATCAAATTTTAATTAGTATTATTAATAGTATGAGGAATAGGCTAAACAAGACATCTGGAAATTATTCAGGTTCAGACGGAATTTTGACTTCCGACAGTTCCGACGTTGTTAAAGAATTGCGAATTCTTAAACCAACCGAATATCTTTACCAACGCTTTAATTTACCTTTGGGGAAAATTTTAAATGCCTTTAGAGATTACTTGGCTTGTGGTAGTCATAACATTTCAGACGATTTGGAAACGTTAAAAAAAATTCTAAAATTATAGCTTGCAGTTCTTTAGAATGCAAGCGTGGTTTCAGCAGCATGAATTTATTTGAAACGGAAAGAAGATCACGCATTTTAATTGATCATGTTGTAAATTTATTGTTTATAAAATTTCATGGACCACCCCTGGAATTTTGGAATCCAATTTTATACGTAAAAACCTAGTTGCGTTATCATCGATCCGCTGATGACCCGAAAACTAAAAGAGCAGGGACAAATGATGAAATTGTGTGTGATCCTATTTGGTAGTTTTTGTAGTACACCACTATAAGTGTACTACATAAAAATAAAAATATATTTAAGATTCTTATTTTTATCTTTTTTCGAATTTCTTATTTTTGAGTTTGTTAATATTTTGTATAAAAAAGAATAAAAAAAATAAAAAACTTATATGGAAAACAATAGTCTGTTTAAAATAAGATGATCTCCGAAAAACTTTCAGGAAGCTAGTAGTGGAAAGTCGCGGACTAGTTTTTTGCTCTCACCATTCGTTCCGTTACTTCTTATTTTACCAATACACCACTGGTAAGGGCAATACTTGTTCTAGGCCTTTATATGTGGTTTATAAAATTTTATGGGAAATTATTTATTCAAAATAAATAACTTATTTTAATAACAAATAAACTTGCAAAATTTTAATTTAATTCAAATTTTTAATTATTACAATATTTTATATTTTGAAATGATATTTTCAAGACCATAATGGGCCTGTATATCGTATTCTGTAACGTTATTAATCGCATTTTGATTATAGAAAATGATAATTTTGAAACCGAACGTGCGAACCATATTTTAAAGTACATAAAAGAAATCACTGCTGTGACTTTTTCTAATTATAATTATTATAATAAAACAATAAAGTGATAATTTGAGCCTTTTGCTCCAAATAATGTATTTAATGAAAAAATTTCGACTATACGATAGGACTATCCTATAGTCGGAAATCTTTTCATTAAATACATTATTCGCAGCAAAAGTCTTAAATTATCACTTTATTGTTTTAAATAATAAATGCTGCTACCAAGAAATCATCACTTTATACTATAATAAAATAATTTATTCTTTTCTATTAAAGAATGTTATGGGAATAAATGAAAGAACTTTTTATTACAAATATGGATGTCCACCTGCTGCACAATCATATGTTGAAGGATTCATTCAAAAGAAACACGGAAAATATATAAATCGTTTAAGTTATTTTGTTCTGAAAATATTACTTAGCAAACATTATAAACGGAAAGTAGTCGATCCAAATTGCTATGATTTGAGTAATCTAAATAATTTCACAGTTGGTAAGTGATTTTTATATTTAATCCTTTTAGGAAATTTATTATACATATAATTTAATTAAAATAAACTTTGAGTGTTGAAAAGTGCAAACAATTTACTAAAGGGAATTTATTGTTAGTATCAAACTTTTAACACTAACCCCTTCACTGTGGAGGACGAGTATGTCTCGTCATGAAAGTGTATTCCCATGTCTCGTTATATTGTAAATTGCAATTTCGTAACTAATAAAATTATTTCGCACACTGAATTTAATTGCTATCGCACACATCATCAAAATAACAATTTTTTTCAAATTCAATGGTAAGTGGCGATAGAATAAATAAATCTTTAGGACCGCTATTGGTATAAAATGTGTAATTGTTATACATTTTATGATCTTGGTACACTGTGTAATTTGTAACATGTTGAATATCTTTGGCATACACACGTACAATACACACGTAATACAAGTCATAGAGGTTAAGTACATATCAACTAATCAAAATCATGCGTTGATATTGCATCTTTATTGCATATAAGTAATATAAAAACCTTAAAATTCATTACATCATTAAATAATAACTTCTATTACAGTATTTTAATAAATATTCAATCACTAAATATAATTATTGCAAAATAAAAAATTATTTAAGTTAATGGTTACAAAATTAATATAAATATTAGAATAAATCAAAGAAACATTACAAAATCATTCAATAAATTCCAATAATGTTATAAAGTATTCATTAAGTTACAATAAAGTGAGAAATTATTTCGGTGAATAGCAAAATTTTAATAAATATTTTTACTCTAAATTACCACAAATTTCTGAAATCTTTCATTAAATTACAACAAAGTAATAACATATTTCGAAAAATTTCAACAAAGTTGTAAAACATTTAATCAAATTGTAACAAGATTATAAAAATATTGCAACAAAGTAATAACATACCGAGATCTAGTTAACTATTCTATATGTGTTGGCACTGTACGCAAAACTATTCATATTTTTATTATAGTGTTTTTATTTGTGTATGTGAAAAGTTTATATCAGTGTATTAAATATTTATATCATTTTAAATTTATGTTTGCCTTAGTAAATATTATTAAATAAAATTTCTTCCGGTTTTATGAACTTAAAAATAAATTATTATTGAAAATAGTAAATCTTATTGATAAATATATTATTATTATTATTTAAGTTTGTTCATTTCTCAATTGTGTTTCTCAATATTCTATAAATTGATAATCTGTTAATTTGATGCACTACTAAAACTTACTAATTTCTGGAACTAATTCATAATTAATTCGAATAATCTGTTAATTTAGAATTCTAAAATTTAATAAAACTTATGATTTTTATAGCTTAAATATTATTTTAAAAATATAATTTAAAAACTTTGTAAATTTAATTTTAATCTATTTTAAAAAATTAAAATTTCTAGTTATAATAAATGAAGTTTTTATAATTTTTGAAAATAATGAATAGTAAATGAGAATAATTGTCAACTCAAACACTTTAAAATAATAATATACAATGTATATATTATACATCATGTTGAAATGAAAATTAAGTAAAATAATTTAAATATTTCAAATTATAACGAAAGACATAAAATATAGAATTCCAATTTCTATTCACAAAAGATATGCTTTGAATTGATTACTAACAACGACCAAACAAATAAATACCAAACAACTATCTACTAACAATCAGATACTAACAACGAAGTACTTACAACTAGCCACTAACAACTAGATACTGTCTACATAGTACAAAATATCAACTACAACAACAACTGGATACCTACAACTATATACCAACAACCCTAACCCTAACCATAACATGTTACCAACTAGGTACTACAACTAGCTACCAAGTACTAACAACTATCTACCAAGTACCAACTACCATGTACCGACAACCATCTACTAAGTACCAACCTAAATTCAATCACCGACCAAGTACCTTCAACTAGACACTAACAATTAGATACCAACTACCCAATACTAAGTAAGCACTTACAAGCAGGTGCTAACATCTTTAAAAGAAAACTTTCTTCATTGAAGAAAATGATAATCATTGAATGACAAAAATAATAAAAATGCAACTGATTGACTGAACTCAAGGTACCAGTTGTGACATAGGAAAATAGATAAGTCAAATAGATGAGTCATCGTTTAAACCATCCCCGGCTCATTTCTACCTACTAAAATTAAAATAATAAATATTATTTAAATACAAAAATTTCATTAATATATATTAAAAATTATTTTTGATTTAGTATTATTGGACAAGGAATACTGTGTCTTTGCTTATATTCAGGTAATGAGAGACTTTAATCCTTATCATTATGTGCAACTGGGAGACTCTTTCTTCCATATGTTCAACAATCTTCCTGTGTGGATGAGAAGCAATAATGCCATGGAACAGAAATTAATTTTGTTTGTATCAATTAATTATGACGTATCTACTACAAGTCTCATGATTGCGCTAATAATAATTGTTATCTGTTCAGCAGGTTCATGGTTCTTCCATCAAAACATTAACTTATTCATTCCCCCTGAAATATTTTGAAAGCCTTTCTCAAGTAATATTGAGAATAAAATTCTAAGTTATATACTAAATAAGGAATAAAGGTGGTTATAAATATAGAAAACTATTTAGTATGCTGCTTATAAAAAAATAAATAAAAAATGTATAAGTGTATTGTTCTATGCACTAATAAAGTATTGCATTAATTATATTATTAAAGATCCATTTCCAAATATTCAAACAATAAAATAGTAATTGAATGGAAACATATTTTTGACAAAGTTTTTAATGTGACATTCATTGGATTTTCTAATTACAGACTTGTTCCATGCTTATTTGTCTCTCATCGGCACCATATTAAACACTTAATATCATCAAATAGATATACACTAAACACCACTGAGATACGTTTCCTATAATATAAGAAAAAAATCAATAATCTTACATTATAGAAGCATACATACTTTGATTTCACGATGATGTTCTCATTTATGAGATACATTTTACACTATAGCAATCTAAAAAGTGATAGAAACACAAACACAACATATAATAAAAAATACATACAAACCTTCGATTCATAGAAATGCACCTCTGAGATAAGTTTCTATAATAAATTTATTTTAGACAATTTTTAGAAATAAAAGATCGCTGAAAATTTTTAAAAATATATTTTTAATGAAAATATCGAAAGAAGATGAATTTGGTTCAATGTCTTTTCAATCCAGATTTGATTTGAGCTCTGAAAAAAAATACAGAAATTAAAAAAATTATTTTATTCATATTCGGCGAATTTTCCCAAAATGTTTTAGAAAAATACATATTTTTGGTGATTTATTTATTAAATTAAAAATATATCTGACTCACATTTTTTCGAAATAATTCCAAAATACTTAAAAATAAATGCCATAAAATTCCTAAAAACCCTGAAAATTAATTAAAAATAATTTATAACACAAATGTTGACAAAAAGTAATATTAAAGAACTTGAATAATGATCTCATATCTATATGGATCAAAATTCAAGCCTTAATATTTATTTAAAATTAAACATCTTATCTGATAGGGATTTGTAAAATGACTAAAATAAATTTCCAAAATATGATGAGAAATTCATTAAATTGGTTAGTGAGCAATTGTTGTACATGCCAACAACCACTATAGAAAATGTATCTCAGTGGTTTTTGGTGTATAAAAAATGTGTTTATTCAGTGCAACGCTTAAAATCAACACACATGTAAGTTTGTATGTTTATATAATATACACATATTGATTTTATTTAACATTATAAATGCGTTTGTTCACTGCAAACGGGTGTAAACACAATTTTAGTTTGGAGTGGCATCCCATGGCAGTAAGTAATTAATTAAAACCAAATCGCAGTCATCCTGGACATGTAGTTTTTAAATAAAGTAAAATGAAAATTATACTAAATTTTATCTTTTATTGTTCAGAAAAGATAAAGCATCTGGTATTATTTGTAAGCTATTTGTAACTTATGCAAAACATCAATGAAAGCAGTGAGTGGAAGCACTTCTGGTATGACTTTTCATCTTAACAGCTTACATTCAATTGATTTCAAAGATGAGAAGCAAGTAAAATTAATAAACAGCTAACATTAAACAGCTTTGTGATTAAAAGGTCTATGATAACTGAAATTGCCATGATTGTGGTAGTTGATGGATTTAGCTTAAATAAAATAGCAAAAACTACTTCAAATTTCGTTAAACTTGAATGTGGTATCGAGCTTAAGTTAATTCTTGATGTTCTAACTAGGTGGAACAGTCTCCTTGAAATGTTAGAAAGGTTTTATAAGCTGAGATTATGTATTATTAAATCATATGAAATAATTGATTATGATATTATTTCAGATGTGAAATGGGACCTAATTTATGATAATGCTTCAATCAGGCATTGCTACACAAATTAGTCTAAATCATGAGTTATCCAGTATTTGATCTTTTTAGACAAATAGCAATAAAAGAATACGGAAGTATCTTATCATCGTTCGTCTTCGATCAGTTAAGACAATAGTATTTCACATCTCCATTAAATTCGTATCAAACTCATGTGCATAAATAAGCAAAATTTGTATAAAATCGGTATGATTCCCCCAACATAAAATGATTGATAGCGTCCCCAACCCATCGTTTTGGGAAAAAAATTGATAGCATCCGAAAAAGATTTCTTTCTTTATCTCGCAATATCAAATAATATAAAGTAAGGGGTTCTGAAAAAAAGAGCAATAGAAAAATCAATCTGGACAAATCAGAAAACGACTTATTTCATTGAGAATTCAGGTTTTTCATTCACTGAGATAAGAGACAAGTTAACTAAATTTTTCCTATAAGCAATGAAATATGTTTTAATTTAAATAAAAATCTTAGACAGTATTGAGAGAGGCGTAGGTCCCACATCTGTTGGCAAAGATTTTAGTTTAAGTGAAGCGACTATCAGAACCATAAAAAGTGAGGATTCCATTCGACTATCAGTAATTTCTGGATCGAACATCAGTTCCAAAGCATCGTCATATAGCCGAAATATTATCTCGGAGAAAATGGAAAAAGTTTAGTGGTTTGGATAGTGTTAAAATTAGTAACTCTGTAATAAAAAATGCAGTTGGGTGTTCTGAAATTGTAACGATTTCACACGAAATTGGTGGTGAGGGCTTTGAAAATATGCAAGTTGTGGATATAGAGGAGTTGATGCTTGAAAAACCTTTAGATGATGAGGACTTGATGGAAGCTATAGCAGTTAATGGTATTAATGAGAACCATAGTGACGAAGACGAAGTTGAAGGTGAAATGCATCAACTAACTTCTGATTTAATTCGCGATGGCTTAAAATTTGGTACCAGTATGGAACAATATTTTCTCACTCATGATCCTAACGTGGAATGTGCATTAAAATTCCAACGGAATTTACAGGTTTGTATGGCTGGCTATCAAGAACTTTATAAGGAAGTTAAAAAAGCAAAAACCCAGCAGCTTATAACAGATTTTATCATAAGAAAACCAATATCATATTTGGTAGACCTAAGTGAGTAAAGCAATTTTAGCCAGTCTATAATAAACGTGCACGCTTATTATAAAGTAGTGATAATAAATATTAGTTGCTAAATAAGACTTATATTTCCAATTTGAATTTAATTTATATATATTTATGAACTAAAATTTTATTTGTTTTTTACTTATGGACTAAAATTACTATTATTATCCATTTTTAATAAAAACATGTATGGATTACATTTTCTAAAACTTATATAATATGGTTTCAAGATTTACTTTTTTTTTGCACGACTTTTTAGAACAACTAATAGTTCCTTTTTCTATTTTACACGGTTTTCTATCCTCAATTTTATTATGGTTAACATGTCATTTTACACGATTTTCGTTCGAACGTATCTACCGTATAAAAAAAGAGTTGGGTGTATTACCAAAATTTAAGATTCGGATTTATATTTTCATAAAGAATCTGAAAATCTTTTAATTAGCAATTATTTCTGACGATTTTAAATTACTAAAAAAACAACTTTTGATTAAATTGTAAAACAATAACTATTATACCAAAAATATCTCGAATGCACTGAAAATATCAACCCTAAATCAATGAATTATAAATTGCATATCACTTTTTTTTAAATATAAAATTATTTTAATTTATTTAACATTTATTAATTATATCAAAATAAAACTTTGATTTGTTTATTTACACCAATTTAAAATCAAACTTTTGAGTTATTCATTTGGAATTTTATGTTGCCAAGTTAGATTAAGGTATTTAAAATCAACTCAACAACTGGTTTAAGCTTAATATTTAAAATTCCAAGAAGAATAAATGGCGGATTATATTAATTCATGGTGTAAAATTGTTGTGCAAAACATGTTACTATTATCACTTTTCATCAATTTCATTCAATGTATTGAGTTCATTAAATTGCGTATTCCTAACTATGCCACATCTTTTTGTACTAATCGAATGAATTTTTCGCATTCTTTTGGCTGTACTTCAAAAAGTGAAGGTAACGTTGGAACAGTTCTTGTTGTAAGGACGTTGGTAGAGATGGAGTTGAAATTATCTGACCAAAAAGAAGAGCAATTAATTTTAGTTATGCCAGCTTCAATGTTGACTAAAAAGTCAACAGTTGAAGATTTAATAAATAAACAACATGTTATCGCCGGAATTATTGTGATGGAACCGATTTATTGTTTAATTAATGATGAAAAATCATGCAAAGCTGCGATTTTAAAATTGAAATGGTATTCCGAAGTCAATCTATGTAATGAAGCGTTTTATAGACATTTCCATAGGATGCAGTGCTATTATAATGAAATATTTGGATATAATTCTCTTTATGAAATGAGATGGCCTTTTCCTTTGGTATTTCTAAAAGCGAAAGAAAATTTTCAGGTAAATTTGTATTGTGAAATGCGAGATTATAAATGATTGCTTAGCAAAGCGTATACGATTGCTTTGAAACATACAATGCACATCCAGGTAACAAGAATAAGTGCAAGATTCGAATTGCTAGTTACACTTCAAAGCCAAGAACTGTTGCCCGATGCATTGAAAATAATTATTTATTTAGAAGAAAGTTGTGGCTGGTAAAGTTTGATGAAAATTTCCTTAATAATTTTTTATATAAATCCTTTCCGCTTACTAACAAAATGCTTCTCAAACTAATACTTGCATCATGTGTTTTTTTAAGAAATACGAAAACCAGAGAACATAGTGATGATTTTGTAAATTTTCTTGAGGATAAATGCTCAATATTGTCTCAAATAATTCGATTATTTTGAATATTTAAACATTAATCAATTCATTTGTAATAATCATTAGTAAGCAGGATTAGCATTTATTGTGGACTGAATGGACATCTTGTTTCAGTTGATCACTTCACGAGCCATTTGGCATCTGTTTTATTTGATTTAATTTCCCTAAATTTGATTTAATTTGCCTCTTTAATTCGTACTTATTTATTACCCTCATTTTCCATCTGAAAAGGAACATTTGAAAATGTTATACAAAAAAAGTAGTAGACAAAGACCATGCACGATAACTCATCAGACTCACACATCTCAACAAAATCACACCAAGAATTTCTCAAACATGGATCCTTAAATTTGTCAACAGCCTCTTGCACCATAATTACTAAAAAGGATTTTGAATAACCGTTTAAATTTTGAATATAGTTTAAATTCCCTAACTGCTTTCTTATCTTCACTTTATAATCCTTAAAACCTTCTGAGTACGGCAATACTAACACAAATTTAGGCTCATCATCCTTGCTCACACTATTTAATTTATTTAACTCATCAGACTCACGCATCTCAACAAGATCACACCCAGATTTTCTCAAACATGGATCCTTAGGATTTTTAATAAATTTGTCAACAGTCTCTTTCACCATAATTACTAAAAAGGATTTTGAATAACCATTCTTCATTAACAGTTCAACCAATATGTCAACACTTTTTACTGAATTTTTAAAAGTAGAAGACAAAGACCATGCACGATAAATCAACCCCTTCACCATATTTCTTTTATACTTGAATTCACAAAAACTTTCGGAAGAAGTATAGAGACCAGTATCGGTTGGTTTTCTATAAATCTCTGTCTCATAGTGTTTCTCTTTGCGTTGTATTAACAGATCCAAGAAAGCAAGTGATGATTTATTCTCCGTTTCACATGTGAATACAATGTTTTATGTAGACTATTCATATAATGCAAAAACGGATCAACATGCCTCTGATTTTGAAAATTCAGTGAAGTGTTGACAAATTGGTTGAAATGTTAATGAAGAATGGTTATTCAAAATCCTTTCTATTAATTATGGTGAAAGAGACTGTTGACAAATTTATTAAAAATCCTAAGGATCCATGTTTGAGAAATTCTGGGTGTGATTTTGTTCAGGTGTGTGAGTCTGATGATTTAAATAAATTAAATAGTGTGAGCAAGGATGATGAGCCTAAATTTGTATTAGTATTGCCGTACTCAGAAGGTTTTTATAAAGTGAAGATAAGAAAGCAGTCAGGGAATTTAAACTATATGATAGTGTCAACTTCATGGAAAGTACGCAATATGTTTATTAATAAGTCAATAACTCCAGTCGATTTGTGTTCCAATCTCGTTTATCAGTTTACATGTAATGGGTGTAATGCTACATACATTGGAGAGACTTCCCGTAATCTCTGTATTCGAGCTCGAGAACATTATAGACCGAAGGCTTTGACCCATATTAGTGAGCACAATAAGGGCTGTAAGAGTAAAATAGGAATGTCTGATTTTAAAATTTTATTAAAAAATTTTGATAATTATTGGGAACGTGTGATTTGTGAGGCGTTGTTGATAAAGTCATTGAATCCAAAAATTAATGTGCAGAATGCAGTGAATACTTGTATTTTAAATGTTTTTAAATAATTTTTTTCTTGTATATTGTATGTATTGATTGTTGTTAAATTAAATAATTAATAAAATTTTCTAATATATTAAAAAAATTTTGAATGTATAAAATTTTTAAAAATAATATAATAATTTAATTATAATTTTTAAAAATAAAAGTTTATATATAATTAATAAATTTGTTTAAAATCCTTAATTTATATAGTTATTATATCCCACCTGATGATGACAGGAAAACTGTCGAAATATATCGCGAAAAGAATTTTTGATTGGCGTTATCTTATAATAAAATTAAAAATATTAATATCAATGTATATTTTGGATTAATGTGGTATGGAAATTTTTTCTATGCTTTTTATGTACTAAAGGTATAACAACTAACATGGCGATAAGGATGGCCAATTTTATTAAAACACCAGAAAACCTTTTTAATTGGATATTGAAATATGGTACCTCGGAAATTATACACTGTGATAGAGATAAAACCTTTGAAAGTAAAGGTATGGAAAATTTAATGAAAGCTAATACTATTAAAGTAATTTATTCAAATCCTTACTATCATTCTCCAAATGGACAAATCGAAAGAAAATTTAGGATAATTAGGGACGCAATTCATATTTCTTTTAAAGATAAAATCACATAAAAAGCTTGAATATCAAAAAATACATCGATATCTTTACTGATCCATAGCCAATTTTTTTAATAAATACAATGTCAATTGGAAATGAAAGGAAATCAGAGGTGAAAATTAAAAGAAGTTCTTATAATATTAAAAGATAAGAACTATTAAATCTGGGCGTAGCTGTTACCAGAAATGGAGTTTATGAGAAACTCTACCTATCATAAAACAATTCGTTAAACACCATGTGAAAGAGTATTTGGAAAATGGATCTACGAGAAGGAAATTTGAAAAAGGAGATTTTGTTTTAAGTAAAAGCAATAACAAAGAAGATTTAGATATATTATATTATCATATACTAAAAAGTGCTACATAGAAAATAAAAGTATTAAAAAACACTTGTTTAAATAATCAGAAAAAGAAGCTAAAACGTACGTTCGAAATAAATAGTAACAAGAAGATAAAGAAGAGATGAAGCGCAGCGACAAAATTTATACCAATAATTCAGAAGCAACTTTCCATCCGGAACCAGTATTCCAGTCAAATAATTATTACCATCAGACGAAATTCAGATCGCGACATCACAATATTATACTCAATAAAATTTGGACGTTATTAATTATAATTCATTTCATAGTTAATATAATTTGTTTTGCTCGATCATTGGTTTTCGAACAATTTTTTATTAAAACCATTGTAAATTTTTTATATTAAATTAATTGCCAAGAAAATATTTATAAAATCAATTTACTTTTTGTTTACCTTTGATCTGCTTTTCATGTCGAACTTAATTTATCTTCGTTTAGATTTCAATTATAATTATAATAATGTGTTTTTCTATAAATTTGTTTGCGTTTGTTTAAATTTCATTTTTATAGCATGTTTAAATTCCAACTTCGGCGACGAAGATTATAAATATATTGAAAAATCCCTAATTTTAGTTGAATGTTCGATTTTTCAATTATCAAATTATATATTTTATGTTTACAGACAGGGTTTAAAAATTGTTTTTGTCCCCTTTACAAAATTTACGTCAAAATTTGGAAACGAATGATTTAAATTAATTAAAATGATTTAAAATTTATAGAAAAATTTATATTCAGACAGACGATTTTACATACTGTACTGAGTTATCAGGATACAATATTTATTTAACTTTTAATCCAAGAAAAAAATATAAGGAAAATTCAATCATTTTAATCCTTGCAAGAACGGATACAAAATCTTTGTTTGATACTGCTGCAGCTGGCTGTCAAGAGCTCTTTCCATCAATTGCCATTTTAATGTTCATGACAAACATATTGAAAGAAGCAGTATGTCTATTTTTTATATATTCACTTTAAAACGACTGCTGAAGTTTTGCAAATTATTTAGATTATTATTAGGATTTGTAATTTTCATTTTCACCTTAGATCAAAAATTAAAGTTTATTTATTAGATAACAATAGATCAGTAAAATTTTACATTACTTTGTTATTTATAGTAAATAAAAAAAATAGTTATTACTTGGGATTACTGTTGTAATTAAAGTAAATGGTTTCTATTAAGGAAGTTATTTGTTATTTATTATTAATTGTGTTTGCAAATGTCTGTACTGAGGAAATTTGTAGAGCCAAGCAGAGTCACCTTTAAAAATACTATTTGGGGATAGTTGGGGTGATTGTGTGTTGATTAGAATAGTGTGATGACAAATAGATATAAAATATAACAAACTAATTTTACTTTTATAACGTTTATTTAACAAGAAAAAAATATAAACCTTAATGTACCCGGTAATTTGCTAAGTCTCCTGGAAATAGTTGAGAACAAACAAATTAATTTTTAGCTTTCGTATTCGTATGATTGAAAGTGTCGTATTTTGTTGGAAATCAAAAAATTACTTCAGATGATTGAAGCTTTCTTATTTCGAAAATATATTACGATTCATTCCAAATGTTATTCATATAGTAAATTTTTTTAATGATTATTTTGATTTTTGATTTTTTAAAAATATCTATATTAATTTTTATAGTAATATAATTCTAAATATTCTTATTATATACCTCGAATTACACGGTACCCTTTTACACGGTTTCACTTTTAGGCGGTCAAAAAAATATTTTTTTAATGAAATCAAACATTTTACTAATAAACCAAATAAATTTACGTGTAAATACATTTCTGAAATTTTACAATTGGCCAATAACTTAGAAAATAAGGTTTTGGCCACTGTTCTGATATTGACCGTGCTGTTAAATTTCAGCGAGACATTAAAAGCCTTTGCGCGCAATACATTGAAATTTACAAAGATTTAAAAAAAACAAAACACAAAAATTGGTTACAAACTATTTAATAAGACGAGAAGAAGAGCACGTTGCTGGATTTAAATCCGATGATAGTAGCAATTTCGAGCCAACCAAAAAGAAAAAAATGGTTGAATTAGAATATAGTAGTGATGAGGCGGAATAATTAAATTACCATTTATTCCTTTAAATATACCTTTTAATTATGAACATGTTATAAATTTTACAATTTAAAATTGAAATATCGATTTTTTAAATCTATTTCTAAATAAAATTGTATATTTTTATACCTCGTTTTACCCGAGTTTCAGGAACCTATCCCTTTACGCAGATTTTTATTTTCTGGAACCTATCTATCATTTTTGTATGAATTTGAAGTCTCGATTTACGCGGTTTCAATTTGCGCGTTAGTTTCTTGGAAAGTATCTACCGCGTAAATCGAGGGATTGGTGTAATATAATTCTATATATTCTTATTATATTTTTTTACAACCTAGTCAACAACAATAAAATAACAATTACAGATCCTAATTACAAAAAGTAAAAAGTTAACACCACACTACATAATTTCCCTCTTTAAAACCGGAGGTTAACAATTTAACCAAATTTTACAAATTTGCATTTTACTTGTGTTGTGTATGGTTCGTTTTTGTTTTAGTGTTTTACAACGCACAATAAAAATATAAAAATTTGTACAATTAAATTCTATTAGCGCATGTTGTTTTTGTGTGTTTTGTGTTTTATTTGAAACAATCGCTGTAGCCTTTTTTGTATTGAAAGTTAACATTGTCTATAATATACGTTGGTGTGCACACCAGTTGAGGTGAGTCACAAATTATATGACAATGTTAACTTAATTTCATTTATTCAATTTTCCAAAAATCGTTTTAAGATAAGTTTTTGAATTAAAGTAATTTTTAGGAATTGAATTTTGATTTTATATAATTATGAGATCATTATTCAAGTTCTTAAATATTACTGTTATAACATTGATAATTAAATTTCAGGTGTTTTTTAGGAATTTTATGATATTTTATTTGGATTTATTTGGATTTATTTCGTAAAAATGTAAGTTAGATATTTTTATAATTATAAATAAATAAAGTATTCACCAAACATTTATTTTTTTTAAGACATTTAGGAAAGAATGGATAAAATAGTTTTTTAAGTTTTTGTAATCTTCTTTCGAATTTTGTCTTTTTCTGTAATTCTATGAAAATATTAATTTGTTAAAATAATTTATTAAAATTTACGATTTGCGATTTTTTTCCTGCAAATTCAAAGATGTTGAAGGACCTTCTTCAATATCTGTAAATCTAAATTTTATATTCTAAATTATTTTATAATTAAATCTTACGATGTATTTTCTTCTTTTTCTCTAAAGCTCAAGGTAGAGCAGTCGGAATCTGATTCAAAAGTTTTTTTGTGCATAACTTTTTAAATAATTTGAAAATATTAATATGTTAATTATATGTTAATCAATGTTAATTTCGCAAAAAAAACACTTTAATTAATTTTGTATGTATTTTTCATTATGTGTGCTGAGTTTGTATGCTTAATTATTTTCTCTCACTTTTTAGATTCCTATAATGAATATGTTAACTTTCGCAGCAATAAATTTTTACACACAGGTAAGTTTGTGTGTTCCTATAATATATATTTATTGATTTTTTTTAGATTATAGGCTATGTTATATTTCGCAAACGGGTGTATAAGTGCTGTGTTCTTGTTGAATAGTTTACTTGTTTTTTTTCGATAAGTGTAATGTGTGTGGTTGTCTGGAGGGTTGTGGTGTTTGTTTTATGTGGGTGGTTTGTTTTCATAATATGGTTTTAATCTGCGTATGTTTATTTTGATTTGTTTCTTGTCTTTTAAGATTGTGCCGACGTTTTTGTTCAAATTTCGTAGTTTGCATGGGCCTTCGTACTTTGTTTCGAATCCGATGGTGAAACGTTTCTTTACTAACACCATACCTATTATTAATTCTGTTTGGTTTTGTGTTTTTTGAATTGTTTTTATTTTTCAGAAAGCTCTTTTGTTTGAGTTGTTGTGGTTTTTTTTATCTTGTTTTCACTTTCGTCTTTTAAGTTTGGTAGGTTTGTCTATATCCGAAAACAGATTGGCTGGGACTTTTATTGTTTAAGCTTCAAGGGTTGTTTCGTTTTCCTATTAATATTTCTGACAATAATATTTTTAACCATTTGCTGTTATTGTTTGTTTTCGTTCTGATTGCTTGTTTTATTGATCAGTGTAATCTCTCCACTTTTCTATTTGATTGTGAATTCTATGGTGTTCTAATTTTTGTAATGTTATATTTGTTGCAAAGTCCTTTGAAAATGCCGGATTCGAATTGTGCACCTTGATCGCTGATTAGTGTTTTCGGACAACCATATCGTGCGAACCAGTTTAGTTCTAATTTACTGCAAAATTTGGATGCGGATATTTCTTTTATGGGTATAGCTTCAAACGAATTTGTTTTGCGGTCTATTATTGTTACCAAATACTTGGGTTTGTTGTTTGGGGGTAGAGAACTTTATTTGTTTGCAAATTATTAGAATCAAAATTATTCAAATTCAATAATATTTATTGGCATCGGGGAGCGGATAAAGAACATTGTTTGACTTGATCAAATTCCCGTAAATTGAAAAATATGAAAATAGTTATTGGATTAGATTTACAAATCATTGATGATTCATATCAGGAAGCCAATATAGAAAAATATTTCAATAATTTATTCACAATGATGAGTAGAGATGTTTATAAATCAAAATCTTTTTCATTAAGGTAGTTTTTAATAAACCGAGGAATGCTACTGTTATTGATTTTCTTTTAAGGTAGGTACATCCGAGTAATAGAAATTTTCTAATCAATGGATTTCAAGATTCAACCAAAAAAATTCCATGGATATATTTTTCTCGATTTCACTCGTATTTGTTAGAATGACCTAGAACTATTTCATTACTTGACTTGTTTGTTCCCCAAATTATGTCTCATTTTCTTTGTTGGTCTATATAGCTCATACTACGATTTTTACTGATTTACTGACACTTTATAATAACAGTTGTCATGAGAAAGTTAGTTTGCAATTTAGCTATGCTTGACTGGTATTGATGTAAATAATTATGCCGATGTCAACAAAAGTTATAAATCGATAGTTATACATGATAAACATAAACGATAGTTGTTGCCAATTTAATTTAGTTGTTAAGTTTAGGTTTTCCGTTGTTCGATCAAACACTTATGAATTCATTTTGTGTATCTGGCCAAAGGTATGAAACCTTTTATTATTTACCATGTGTTTCGACCAGTCAGAGGGGGGAATGAGTTCTCCTTCTGACTGGCGGTGTGGATTCGGCCTCGCGTCTAGATACAGTGTCAAATGGTCGTTCTTTTTTTTGGAAATTTACACTTCCTTAGTTTATGATCTCAATGCAAACATTATCAGGAACGAGTATACTCCAATGTGAGGCGTCTCTCAAGTCTCGCATAGTTAATGAATTATTCATATTATTGTCGTTTTCGACGGTGGCAGCATTATCAGTATTATCACTGTCGTTTTATTTTAAGTATGCTTATTATTAATAACGGGTTTGTACAAACAGTACTATTCAAACCAGTAAAAATCAGCAGCAAAGCATCTTAACTGATTCTTTTTATACAAAGGTTTTCTGCAAATGCACATAACCACTACGGCAACCTTCCTTTAAAATACAATAAATTTACGATTTGTATTTTGATTTTTATATTTGTTAATGTAAAGTTTTATTTATTGTTGGAAATTGATTCATTTTATTCTAGAAATATAAAGATGATGTTGATATTTTAGTAGCATTCCTAGATAATGAAAGTACTAATAGTATGGGATCTTTAAGATTAATTTATGATTTAAAGACAAATCAAGTATCAAATGGAGTTGGAAATATATCAGAAAAAAATATAAATTTGGTTATTTCCCTTGAGAATTTAACTTTTTCGTCTCATAAAAGATATTTTCTTTTCCTCTATGATTGCGATCGTTCCCAAAGCGTAATAAAAATACTCATTATAATCAATTTAAATATTTTCCATTATCCAGTCAACCGAGACTTGCAAAAAGTTTTTATCTATTTTTAAAAAAACATGCAAATCTTTTAATTTCAAAGTGGTTATCTATTACATGAAAGATAATACAGATATTTGGCATAAAGCTGTCAAAGTTCCAAAAATAAATATAAAAACTGAAGTAATCAGTTCGGCAAAATATAGAAGCAGTTTTCTTGACAGAATGAAGCCGGTCAATATTTCAAATAGCAGTAACTTTGCCCTTATTATAGCTCTTGCAGCTTTAGAGGTAATAATCTTGATATTTAATTTACTAAATACAGAATTTGTAAAATTCGTGATTGGAAAAATTATTCAAATTTTGATTGTTACATATGTTGAAAATTGAATAAGTTTCAAATTTATCTAAACATACTGAATTATTATTATTTATTTTTATTATATATGGTCTTACTATAAAATAAACAGTACAAGCTTTGTGATACTCAGTGCAAATCCCAATATATATATATATATATATGTTTGAGTAACTTTTTGTGTAACGTTTACCAAATTCTTAAAACATGGATATTTTGTACGAATAATTCATGAATATTGGTTAATTTTGTTATTTTTAGTCAATTAAAATAATAATTAGCAAATCTTAGGTAATTTAGCAAAATATCACTGAAAGAATAAATGTATATTCCTTCAAATGACCATATTTTACCCTTTACTGACATTCAGCCGATCTAATTTCTAGAAATCTAATGAAAATCATAAATTTCAAATAATCCTTTATCAAGTAAACTGATGAATTAAGACAAATATAAACAATATTAATAAATAAATAATTTTTTAAAATGGAATTAAGAAATAATGCTGTTTATCAAATTGTAAGTTCAAGCGCTAGCGGTAAACCTTTATTTGTTTGTAAATTATTACAATCAAAAATATTCAATATTCAATAAAATATAGAGGTGCTGATGTCGAACTTGGATTAACACAAGAACAATTTTGTAAATTTAAAATAAAAGGATTTGATAAAAATTGGTCATCTAGATCAGAGCTTCTCAAACTTTTTTTACTTAGCGACCTCATTAACCCTAGCAAATATTCTGCCTATGAAAATAGTAATATAAAATAAAATATTTATTATATTCAAAAAATATTTTATTTTGAAGCCAACCTAATGTTTTTATTAGTTACAATCTTCCGTTTTCTTGAAATTTCTACGAACCCATCGTGGGTTGCGACCCACACTTTGAGAACCACTGATCTAGATTACAACAGGGTGATATAATTATTATTGATGATTTATATAAAGAAGCTAACTAAGAAAAAAATTTTAGTAATTTATTTACAAAAATAGCCCGACATCAAAGTGTAACAGTTATTTTTATAACTCAAAATCTGTTTCATCATGGTGGGTCATCGGACTCGGAACTTGAATGTTCAATATCTCGTCATTTTCAGAAATCCGAGAGATGCAATTGTTATTGATTTCTTTGCAACAACAATTGCAAACAATCGTAACTTTCTAATGGAATCTTTCTTTATTCTTTGACTTTACTCAGCAATGCATAGGTGATGCACATATTAGGATAGATATTTTTAATAAAGGTGGTGTGACAGTTTATAAACAAAATTAGATCATGAATCTATTATAATAAAAAATGGGGTTCAAGAAAATTTTAATTAAACCTGATAATCAATTAGTCAAATTGAATAACGTTAAGAAACGTGTAAAAAACATGTAAAAAAATCTGTAAAAAGGTAGTAAAGAATTCTGTAAAGAAAAAGTTGAAAAAGAGATCAATCAAAACACCTAAAAATGGATTAAATTATAAACAAAGTTAAACGTTAAAATATTTCAATAATGAAATTAAAACGTTGTATACTATATTTTAATACTTTGATAAAAGCACAACTCACGAAAAGAACAAGTATTTTACATTATTCCCACAATTTGTTGTGGACGATTTACTTGAAATTATTGTTAATATTCTGCGTAGCAATGTTGACATTAGTAAAGCTAAAAAACCTGTATTACAAAACCATAAAGTAAATATCGCCAGTAAATATCGCTAGTAAACGGATAATGGGAAAAATTATATACAAACAGCGAGGGGTATTTATATCGGCTTTGATACCAATCGCATTATTTATATTAGGTAGATCTGGTTTATTAGGTGAGCCTTCAAAAATGTTAAATTGTTTTATTATAATCATAATAAACAATGGGTTGACTATGGGACATTTACCCAACCTTATTCTAAATTTTAAATCATCTTGTTGTAATGGAGAAGAGAAGATATGGACAAACACAAAAGATCCAGCATGTTTCGGTGGAGTTGAAAAGTTAAAGAAAAAAGTAACAAAATCAAAAAAGGAGAGCAAAAATGGTTGTCGAGTCAACTGGCATACAGTTTTAACAAACCAATGTTGTAATGGTTTTACACAAGAGCATATAGAAAATATGGTATCAATGATTTATGGAAAATGAATTTAATGGAAATTATTCCATTTTCTAAAGTTAACAAGTGTTACAAATATATTTTGACACATTGATGTTTTTAATAGATTTGCTCGAGCTATACCATTGAAAACCAAATCTGCTAGTGAAATGGCTGTTGCGATGAAAACAATGTTTAAAAATGGTAAACCAGATAATTTACAAATTGATTCAGGTAAAGAATTTTATAACCACAAAGTTAAAGAAAATCTAAAGAGAATAAATCATTACTCAGTAATTCTAAAATTGGAAATAAAGAAATTGCACCGAAATTAGTTAGCAGCTTTTATGTTATTGAACCCGAAGATGATAAAATTCTAATAAAGGAATTAAATAATGATGGTTACATGTATATTACCAAGGGAGTTTTTAATATTTGTTGCGATTACCATCCATTCGAGATAACATTTGAAGATGTGACAAGCGTAAAAAGATTAGGAGCTCCTGAACCAACAATTATAAGTCACACTGATACATTTCAAATTGTAATTCCACCGTATGTTGATGGCATTATGAACAATGTAATTAGAATGAAGTTAACGTACAAATGTTTACAAGATTCAGTTTTCACATTTACTGATAATTTATACATAAAGAAGCTTGGAGATTTAAACAACTATTTAACAAATAATTGCCCCCATATTTTCAAATCTGTTGAGCTGAATGAAAATGTCTTCAAATTCAGTCTCGGTGACAACATAAAAGAAGTTACATTCGATAAAAACTTGGTCAACAAATTTGGACTACAAAATCAAATATTCGTAAATTGTATCCGCGTCTCTGTAACTTCTTGTTATATTCTGTTCTGGCCTTCTTTCTCTCACTGCATAGGTCTCTTCTGCAATTTTCGTTTCAAAGTCTTCTCGGCTGCACAGTGTACCAGCAGATATTCTGTTATACTTTCCTTGTTTAACTTATGCCACAATATTTTATCGACTAACTCGTCTATGATAGTAAAATATTTATCAGGCTCCTCACTCGTCTGTCTATAAGATTGTAAATTGTACATCCTCTGTGAATCCTCTGCCAGCGTAGTTTTCTTGACGAATGCGTTCTGTAATCTTTCCTTATAACATTTGATATTTTGGTCAACTCTCTGTTTGTCGATCAGTAATTTGACCATCAGTTTAAAGTAGGCATTTGTACCACTTTAAAATATTTATCGTATTCTTTAATAAATGTTTCAACATCATCTCCTCTATGATAATCGTTTGGAAATAGCTTCTTTATGAAGAAATCCACAGACGTGGTCGCCATTTTAGAAGCTGCTAGAACATCTTCTAAATTATTTTTTAAATCAGGTTCAAAACTTAACATCATAATTTCAAGTATTTATTGAATGAAATATTGTATAATTTTCAAACAAATTTTCAAAAAAATTTTGATATTTAAAATATATTTGTTTAACCCTTTCATTCGGGAATTAATTCTGTGGGTAAATTAATTATCTAGACTCAAATTATGCAAAAAAATAAAAAAATAATAAAATTATTAAAATGTACTAGAACAAATTTCAATTTTCTTAAAAAGTACTTCTCACATTATATTTTCGAAAAGGTACAACAGATATTCAGCACACAAAACTGTGTACAATATATTGTACACTCCGTATAAAAGGGTTAAAAATTATTTACTAATATAACTTCTTTTAAAAAGCTTGTTTAATTTTTCAAATTTTCAATTTAAAAATTTCAATTTAAATATTATTTTTAAAGTTATTTTAATAGTCCATTTTTTATCATTTAAAATTATTTTATTAAATCATTGAAATATTTAATTCTCAGCTGAAAAAACCTCACAATTGCCTTGCATGGTTAAATTCATTGTTATATGTATAAACGATGTAGTTTAATAAATGTTATTAGTAAGATGAGGAAATAACTGAACAAATTGATGAAGAAAACAATCAAGAAGATGATGAGGAAATCATTCAAGAAATTGATGATCCTATTGATGAACCCATTAAGGCTACTGAACCGCGTGTATATAACGATTGTATAGATCATGTCGTTTAAAATGTTATGAAATGCGGAGATGATCAATGTGAATGTGTTAATAAATTTTAGTTTGAGTGTATATTTAAAGTATAATATTTAGAAATAACAACATTAACTTTTATATTATGTCTTTGTTCCGTCAATGTCTTTGTTTAAATTTTGACCTTAAAATGGCCTAAAATCGACTTTGACCTTATGTTGACCTTAAACTGTCCTAACACTGACATTGGCCATAAATTTGACCTTTAAAAAAATTTAAAAAGTTTTTTTTTAAAATAATAAAAAAAACATCCCCCCGGGAGAGTGCCTGGGGGTATGATTTTGTTAAGTCATTGATTACGTAAGATGTATTTGTTCCCGGCTTCTAATTATACCCTACTGATGAAGGCTTCCCATATAGTATTTTATCTATTTTAAAATTTAATGATATTAGTAACAATGGATCTAAGCCACATAATTATAATACTTCGGAATTAAAATTCGATCATGCAGATCTTCCTATGCGCCTTTGTAATATTTCTAAATTTGAATCCCAAATTCCCGGTTTATCTATAAATGTTTTGACTTATACCGAAAATATATTAAGTGACGTTAAGAATACTGAAGAGCTTATGAAACATCCTTATGTAGGCAAAATTTATCGATCTAAAGTTATTGGGGACAACAACGAACTTAATTTTGTTAGAAGGTTCTGACACATATCATTGCATATGTGTTACTAATCTTGATAGACTTTTGAATTGTAACAATTCTAATGTAATTGCTGTTAGGATTTGTAGTAAATGGTGTCCGAGATGCTTAAATGGTTTTCGAAATAATTTTACAGGGTAAATTTTATAAAAGTTTTATAGGCTTGGATTGTGTTGAACAGTTTCTTTATCAACTTGAAGAAATTGGAAAACAAATAGTGGAAATGATGTTTTTAATAGTATTAACAGAATGAACTTTTCTTCGGCTGTAATTTGTCATTTGTGTAAAAAAACTTTAGTAAACCCAGTAAGAGATTATGACCATTATTCGGGTATATTCTTAGGTGCAGCTTGCTTAACCCTTTGACGCTCATAAGCGTTGCCGGCATTTTTATCGCTTGAAATATTAATCAATCGACAGATTTTAGTCCATTAGTGAGTATTATTTTCAAAAAATAATTTATTCTTTATTTTTTAGACACTACCTGGGGTGGTACATAAATACACCACTAAGCGATAATATGCAAAATATCCAATCAGTCAATTATATGATAAAGTGAATAACACTGACGTTGAGCATTCAGACAGAGGTGAACATCACATGAACTGCATTTAATGTTGCTGCGGCAATCATGTTTTCGGGTGCTGCAGTATGTGCATCGCTTTCTGTCTTCTGTGAATACTGGTAAATGTTGTGGTGTAGGACAAGCAGCATTACTCGGTCGAATTTTCTTTGAAGGAGGATTGGCGGATGTCGCTCTCTGATGACTACTGTAACGACCAGTGAGAGATAGCGCCACAGATCTGCGAAAGTCAAGAGCCTTCATTAGGTTGCCCTCATTTAGTTTCTTGAAAATGACATAGGAATTACACACACCAATATTCAGTAGGTCAAAGAAAATGCGTAAGTCGAACTTCACTTTTGACCTTTAAGTAAAAAAATCAAAACAAACAATGTATGTAGAGTTATAATGTGCACAGAGGCTGTAAATTTTTGCTTACCTTCGGTCGATTCCATATGCCTCTTTTCGTTGATCTGCAATGTCAACACCTCCCATAATTGAATTATACGTCGAAACCATTTTTGGAACAGTTTTAGGCATTTTACCAGCCGTACCTCTTCGTCTTCTCATAACGGTCGTGGTTTCAAAAGGAGTCTCATAATTGGATAGAATAGTGACAGGACGTTTGTCCATCCACTTTATTGATGAGATACTGCCATTAGTGCTAATGTAAGAGTAAATATCACCCTCTTTCATACGCTTGTTAGCACGTACATCATCTGGCAAGTGTTTTCGTGATGTTCTGATAGTACCAATAGCTTGAACCCCGTTTTCACGTAAATAGAAAAACAGCTCTACCGAGGAGAAGAAATTATCCATTGCCAGGATACAGTTTGTGTTGTGAAGACTCTTTGCCAAATGCATTACCACACTTCCACCTAGACCAAATTGGCGACCTTCATTATAAACTTTGCCTTGATACATGTCAAGTTCATGAACATATCCAGAGTGTGATGATGCTCGGACCCACAATTTGAATCCCCAGGGTATGGGTTTTCATTTGACGTACTGTTTCATTGCACTTTTCCCAGTGAACTTAATCATGTGTTCATCAATTGACATTTCATTTTCCATTTCCATTGCAGCTTGAAACGCTTTGTTGAAATGGTTTATTAGTGGACGTACTTTGTACGCTCTGTCGTATTCCGGATTGTCTTTATGTGGCTGAAGAGCATTATCACTAAAGTGCAAATTCTTTAGGATAAATTCAAATCTTTTCACTGTCATCACATCGGCAATTGCATCTACATGGAGATCTCTGTCAGTTGACCAATAGTCACGGAGATTTGGTAATCTGTTATAGCCCATAATTATGCATATACCCAGAAATGCTTTATC